>JAAGVU020000129.1:5281468-5293631 GCA_011763525.2 Mormyrus iriodes
TTTGGAATCATGTAGCAGTGAGGATAATTGTTAAATACATGAAGAGGTGGAAAGTCCCCTACTGTGTCTGTGGTCGTGTGCGTCTGTATCCCTGTGTGTCCGTGTGTGTCTGTCTGTGTGTGTGTCCGTGTGTGTCTGTCTGTGTCCGTCTGTGTGTGTGTCCGTCTGTGTGTGTGTCCGTCTGTGTGTGTGTCCGTCTGTGTGTGTGTCCGTCTGTGTCTGTCTGTGTCCGTCTGTGTGTGTGTCCGTCTGTGTCTGTCTGTGTCCGTCTGTGTGTGTGTCCGTCTGTGTCCGTCTGTGTCTGTCTGTGTCTGTCTGTGTGTGTGTCCGTGTGTGTCTGTCTGTGTTTGTTTTAGTCTGTGTCTGGGTGTGTAACTGTTTGTGTCTCTGTCTGGGTATGTAACTGTGTGTGTGTGTCCGTGTGGACTTTAGCTAATTGCTAAGATGTTAATTTTTCATCCCCTTTTTAAACCTAGAAATGATAGTAATTGTGTTCCATAAAACTCAATTCCATACTTATAATAGCCTTTCTTTCATGTCATTATTATTCTGTGATCCAGTGATTGACACATAATAGGGTATGAATTAGGCAGAGTGGCTTTAATAATGCAGAGTCCACATTCCCTTGTCAGTCCATGCAGCGCTTAGCTGTTTAATAAGAACATGCCACTCGTATAGCTATCAGGAATAATGCATTGCATTTTGAGCCCATATCCTGTGCACTGTGTGCCGTCTATGCCTTATTTCAGATGAACATAACCAGCTTTTGCGATCGCTTGTCGGTCACCCCTATTCTCTGTAGCCCAAGACGCTGCGAAAGCTGATCCAGCAGACTTTCAAGCTGTTCGCCAACTTGAATGAGGAACAGAGCATCCTCAAGTTCTTCGAGATCCTTTCTCCGGTTTACAGATATGACAAAGAGTATTTCAAATGCGCCCTCGGGGTAGGTGCTTGCTAACGAATGAGGGAATACTTAGATTCATGAAAATGTGCAGCTGGCCTTGTATGTACTCATCACCATAGCTGTATCTGTGACATTGAGCATGTGCGCCAATGACTAGTAGTATGTGCACTACAGTGACACCTGTTGGCCAAAGGGAACTAACGCAGTTGTCTTGTGTTTTTGAGTTTTTGGATCAGTTAACTCAAGGCAGTTGAGGATTTACCTGCTATCCACCATCATCTCTGCATTGTGAGGCATTAACCATCATCTGTTTATAACCCTAACGCTAACCCTATCTACCATCTTTTCTGCATTGTGAGACCTGTAATGCTGTTCAGTTTGTGACTGATACACTGAGGCATGTCTTGGGAGGTGTGTGTGTGTGTGTGTGTGTGTTTTTGTTCGTTCACTCACTCTTCTGCGTTTTAAACATTCCCCTGCCCCAGTTCCTCACCTTCCTAAATTTATTCCCTCGATCCCTCCTTCCTTCCTCTTTTCTGTAATTCTTCTTTTCTCTTCCTTAGGCTGTATGCAGACTCTGTCACTCTGCCACACAGGCTCCCTACACAGACATGAATTTCACACTTTTTCTGTCACCTTTGACATCATAATGTTCGGTTAACGTCCTTTGACATCATAATGTTCGGTTAACGTCCTTTGACATCATAGCGTTCATTAATAAATGGCCGTGTCTGTCTCCTCTGCTCTGTCCCGGCCTCTCCCTGAAAGTCGGGCTGGGTTATCGCTGTGGAGCTTGCCATTGGACCTGAGGAGGGGATCAGCTACCTTACTGACAAGGGTTCGAGTGTAAGTGCAGCACCTAAAGTCTCACCGTATTGTACGTACGGTGTCTGTCCAGATCATCCAGTAGAGGATTCCAGTGGGACTTGAGCTTGTCCCCAGCAGTATAGGGTGACAGAGGGGTCATGCTGGGGGGCAGAATTTAACCCCCAACTCTGGAACCGTTAGGGAACAATGCTACCCGCTAAGCCTCTGTGCTGTTCTTGACCATTTTATTTGGGACAGTATCTCCAAAAACAAGAGAGAGAACAAAAAGACAGCTGTGAATTGATAACTCATCACAATCTGCTGCAGATGTGTTTGTGGAGAAACGTTTCTGTGATGGGTTTATCAGTGAGATGAATGGCACCATGGCGACGGGCCCTGAAATGGAAGTTAGGGTGTTCCCGTCACCTGCACTGCTGATGTTTGTCCACCGCGCCATCTGTCTCTCCAGCCAACCCATCTGGCTGAGTTCAGCCACGTCCAGGCCATCCAGTTCCCCGGCCTCGAGGACAAGGACAGGAAGGGCGTGCTGCAGCTGGACGTGTCGGGGGCTGCGGAGGTACGGGGCAGGCCCTCAGCACCGGGCATATGGAACCAAGAAGAAGACAGAATATTCCGGAGAAATACCATCTGTGTGACAGCACTTGTGTGTGTGTGTGTGTGTGTTTCTGTCTGAGATTGTGTCTGTCAGTATGTCTGTGTGTTTGTGTGTGTGATGGACACTAAGGGCCTCCTTCTCTCTGTCTAAGTTTTTAATATTGTCCCCCCCCCCCCCCCCCCCCGATTCACAGCCCCTCACTGTCACGACCTCGTCATTGAGCGCGGCGGAGAACATGGCCGACCTGATCGATGGCTACTGCCGCCTGGTAAAGGGGGTGGCGCAGTCCTTTATTGTTCGGCCCCTGAAAGGTGGGCCCCTCCGCCCCGTCAATGAGGCTCTGTCTCTCTGATGCCCCCCCCCCCGTGTCAGTGTTTAAACAAAAATGTGTTAAGACAGTTACTGTGCTTTCTTCTGTTATGATATGCAAGTCTGACAATCTGAGTCATTGTCGCTACTTTGCTAACAAAACATGTAGGTGTTCAGCTTTAATCAGTTACAGCTGGATATTATTAATCGAGAACGTCAAAGGAAGTGAATCTCTGTGCTTTACTTAATTAACTGCTCTGTACTGGGAAACCCCTGCTGTGTTTTTAAATGCCTCCCTTACGTGTCAGTGAGCTCGTGTAGGCCTCAGATGTGAAGGAAGTGCCACTATGCAGGAGAGGCTAACAGGACTCGCTATTAAAACCTTCCATAAGTCACCCCCCCACCCCTTCCTTATATCTGCATGGTCATCTTCCTGATTCATTACTCACTCAACTCAGTTCTGCTTTGTCCCACAGAGGGAGAGAGAGCACTACCATCGGTGCCCAAGTGAGTATATATTCAGAAAGGCCTTTCGTAAGTCACAGCAAACACAGCAGAAAGGTTTCTGAAGGGGCTTAGTGTCTCTCATAGGAATACAGCTAAAGATTTTAACTAGCTCAAGCAGATTGGAGATGCAAATGGCCAGGTATATAACATAACCACATTATAAGTTATATGCATGTGCCAAAGGCAGCTTAAAGCACTGGGCTTTAGGTCCTAGGTTTTGGTGGGCTTCTCTTGCTGTAGGGGGGTGGGGGGGGTGGCTTTATCAGATGTCCGCTTTAATGCTTTAATGTCACGTGTCATAATTTAGTTGGCTTTTACCTGCAAGTTTACATTTTACAGCTACCGTCAGTAACTGTTTGGTCAAATAAAGCAGGACTCCTGAAACAGTGGTTTCCTGACACCAGATCATTGTCAGAATCACTTGACACCCTGCAGCGTTCCTACCCTCAGTTGGTAGCTGCCGTGTGTCACACTGTTGTAGACCCCCCCCCCCCCCCAGAGGAATGGTACTGCCCAGTCCCATGGTGTAGACGAGACTGTCTGTCTGCCAGCCTCTGTGGACCATGTACAGCATTGAACTCTTCAAGCCTTTGTTTTACAGAGCTGGCAACAGCGAGAAGCGGCTTCAGGGAGGCAAGACGCGGGCTGTTTCAGGTAGGAGTGCGCCTTTCAGCCTTCCTGTGTCTCTCTGAGGGCTCTTTCGTTGAGGGAAAAGATTCGTGTTACTTCACAGTGTGCCCTAGCAGAGTTTAAAGAGGGTTTCATTGTTCTTTTTTGTCATTTATTAACTTACTAATGAAGATAATTCTTCCAGAAACTCTTATCACAAGTCACACAACTGTCATGCAATAATAATTTTAATAGTAATAATAGAAGGCGAATGCAGTGAGGTTACACAGATATTGAAGGCACCTGAATCTTTGACGGTCCTGAAAATAAAGGAAACCTTTACAGAAATGTTCCCATTTTAAGTTTTGTTTTTGCCATGTGGTATAAATGGACATACTTTCCTCTGTTTTGTGTAACTGTCCTTAATGTCTTTCCCGTTACAAGCTGCATTGTCAGCTTTGACCGCGCAGAATGGCGTTTCTTCGTGTGACTTTAGGCGCGGAGCAGAGCGGACCTTAAAGCAGCCGTAGGAGCCGCTAAGCGTGCGGCCGCGTTGCGATGAGCATGATGCTGCCGGCTGACCTTTCCGTGCCGAGCCGCGTGTCACAGCCAAAGGCCCGTCTTCGCCATGCCCTTTTCGTCTGTATTTTGGTGATTGTGAAATATTCTGCTCGGCTCTGAGAGTCATGTGGAAGGCAGAACACTTCCTCTTTCCATGGCTTTTTACAACTAGAAGGACCATGTTGCCCATGCAATGCTAAAAATAGTAATAATGCTGATGAAAAGAGGGCGGAGCCTGTTGGAAGTGGCCGTGACCTGCGTTTTGATTGTTAATGGGTGTTAATGTCATACGGCTGTATGATTCATTTACAGTCACAGAAGCTGTCTTTAATCCTGTTTGACTGCTTTTTTGATTGGTGCGAGACAGCTATTATATTACAGTGCCTCTAGCGGTACCTGATCAGGACTCCGATTTACCTGCAAATCGGGTGCTTTTGTTATTGTCTTATGAAAGCTTCTCGTCGTAAGAAAGGTGTGGACAAGTGTGTGCTGGGTAGAAATGGATAAAATGACGCTTCGTGAACCATTTGCTGTATTTCTGGATCCCACTAGATGGTGCTCTTGGTTTGGTTTGGGGCATGCTCTGTGCCTTTTTTGGACATATAGCACCATCTAGTGGGGTCTGATAATATAGCAAATGGTTCTTGAGGCATCCTAATGGCCATCCCTAGTGCTGAGACTTGATGAAATGGGTGGATGGCTGAGCCTATATCAGGACTGCAGGACGAGTCATGCAGCACCTAAAGGGTGGTTATAAGTTCCACTGCAGAGAAGTACAGTCTCACCACAAGTTTCTTTGATCAATTAGTATTCATCTTTACTGAGAAATTAGTTTTTTTACTTTAGTATTTCTGCCAGCAAACTGTAACTGTAAAATCTGTTGGTGATGTTTGCGGCTTCCAGACATTACTGGGAGCTTCCTTATGGAGCTCTGACTCTTTCCAGTATTTTGTATTTGGTTTGTTTCTGGAGGAAGCCAAGCAGCCACGCAATGCGCTGCCATGTTTAAAATGGCTCAGCTTCTTGGTCCTGCTTTGCCTCTTGTTAAGCATTTACATTTTTAAAGAGTGATACAGATGTAAAAATATCCCGGTGTATAATTACAGTACGTTTGCTGGGCTGAGGTAGGTCAGCGTCATGACGGGACTCCCAGGAGAGGATTGGGCGGCAGTGGGGCGGGGGGGGGGGTGCACAGCCTGGGCTGGTCAGATGGTGGCGCCGCAGAGTGATGTAGTATGCTGAGGGGCCACCGATGTCACTACAGTGCGAAATTGTTCTGTATTCAGATCTGCTTATGGATTCTAGAGCACACCCTTTGAAAAGGTCACTTTATTAAAAAACCAAAATATGGCCATGGCCATGTGTCACGACCAGAACACAGGGAAGTGACGCACCGGGTGTTATGAGAAAGATCTCGGCACGTTGGGATGAATTTCAGGCCTGGGGGGTGTTCCACAAAGCAGAATTTCTCAGTTAGGTGGGTTAACTTAAGCTAGAAGTCACAATTGTCCAATAGGAATGCTCATCTAAACTCTTTTTGGACAATCGTAACTTCTAGCTTAAGTTAAGCCAGCTGTTTGTGCCTGACCCCTGGCCTCTGACCTTTCTCAGTTCTTTCTTTCTCTCCCTCCCTTTTTTCACGCTGCAAGGACCTGCAGATGAAGTTAGCGGGGATGGTATGAGCGCCCCCATGCACCTCTGCTTTCCATCACCCGATGGAAACTCTGCGTGTTTCACAATTTGCCATTTGTCTCGGCTGCGCGGTCATGTGACTCACCCAGTGGCGTGACTCATTGATAACTCCCAAACATATGATCATTCTAAATTTATCAGCGCTACAGATAGTAAGCGGGTCGAAGCGGTCGCTGTTCATTTTTACACCCAGGTAGCTTTGCAGCCCACGGACCTGTTTGCCCTCTTGAGAGATGATGACACGTATTTTTTTGCATGAGCGTGGGTGTCTGAGAGCTCGCCCTGTTCACCCACCCATCACCCAGGCGCTTGCCCCCCCTTCTTCCCACATGTACCGCCCCCCCTGCAGATTTGTGTCCTTTTCTTTGCAGAGACAGACGACTATGCAGAAATCGTAGATGATGAGGACGCCCACGCCATGCCCTCCGGTAAGTATGCAGCACCCTCACAGTCACCTGCCCCCCGGCTTTTCAGTTTGGCCCCCGCCCTTAGGTGGCCCCGAGATCACGGCCCCCTGCTTCTCAGTGTGCCCCTGTCCCCACGTTACCACGAGATTGTGGCCCCCAGCTTCTCAGTGTATCTTCAAGATCAAGGCCCCTGGCTTCTCGGTGTGCCCCTGCCCTCATGTGGCCCCAAGATCGCAACCCTCGGCTTCTTTGTGTGCCCCTGTCCTCATCTGGCCCTGAGATCACAGCCCCCGGCTTCTCTGTGTGCCGACGCCCTCACGTGGCCCCAAGATCCCAGCCCCTGGCTTCTCAGTGTGCCCCAGCCCTCATGTGACCCTGAGATCGCAGCCCCCGGCTTCTTGTCCTCGCGAGGATCGCCCTACTCCTTGTGTTTCAGAGAGCAGCTGTTGAGTTTTTTACACGGGGGGGATTGGGGACACTGGACGCGGCTGTATTGGCTCGTCGGCGGCTTCCGCCCTTCTCCTCACTGAATCAGGCTGTTTTTCTCCCCCGCTGTGTTCACTGCCGCAGAAAGCTGTGGGCTGTATAAAGGTAAAGCATTTTTCCTATGCCTAGAACACCTGCTTCTGCCTGTCCTGCTCTGTCTGCACTGTGACGTGTAATCTTTAAATGTTATGTAAATGTTATTGAAAAAACATGCATTCGTCCTTGTATGTATGTGGAGCATGCTAGCTCAGTGCACCATAACTGACCGCCCCGCCCTCCCCAGGGCTTGTGATTGAGGGGGCCAGTGTGTGCCCTGCGATGCCCTGTGCTCCCTGGGATAGGCTCCAGGCTCAGTGTGATGCTGTCCTGGATAGGCAGTTATAGAAATGGATGGATGGATGGATGGATTGATGGATGGATGGATGAATGGATGGATGGCTTTTATGTGACCTCAGGGTTTGACATCAAGGTGAAGACAGTCATATGATAAACATGACTGTCAGTGTCTCTGGTTACCCAGGAAACTTGTTTCACTGAAGACCATGTGATTCGCCAGATCACACTGGTATGACATTTTGGGTGATTCTGATTTCATGTGGGCTTCTACACTCCGTTCATCACATAGGCATTTGCTCGTCTTGTGTCCTGTAACTCATCTTACGCAATGATCTTTGGCGTGTGACCCTCACCATTATGCTCACAGACATGTGATCTACGCTAACAAGTCCGCCCTCATGTTCATAGCCAGAGACTACGAGATCCAGCGGGACTGGGTTCAGCTGGGGCGCTGCATTGGAGAGGGACAGTTTGGAGATGTTCACCAGGGCGTCTACATAAGCCCGGTATGTCAGAGCCAGAGGTCAGAGGCAGTGCTCACGGTTGTGTGACACTGTAATACAAGCACAGTTTATGAGATTCCTGTCATGTTATACAGTCGGCCCTCTGTATTGGTTCCAGGACCCCCTGTGTAAACTAAAATCTATGGATGCTCAAGTCCATTATATAAAATTGAGTAGTGCGTGCATATAACCTGTACACACCGTTCCGTAAGCTTTAAATTGTCTCTGGATTACTTATAATATGTAATACAATGCAAATAACAAGGACAAATACAGCAGCCAAATAAATACCTTGATAAAATTCAATAAAATCAGATTTCCTGCCTTCACTTTAAAGATCCAATTTCATATACCGAATTTTAACCAGCATCCCTCATTACCAGCACAATAAAGCAGTTTGGGTAACGAGGAAGGAGAGTATCTCTAGCAGTCAGCCTCACCAATACAGCAAATCGGAACACTAGGAGCGGGGAAACATTAATGAAGCCTCGTTACTTTTCAACTGCCCCTACATCTGGCTGAAAATATGACAGCTGACCCAAAATACACTCACAACATGGTGCTCAGCGTGTCACAAACTCATGTTTTGCCTTTGTGGATTTTTTTTTCCACTTTACAATTTGCGGTTGGTTGAATATGCAGATGTGCAGCCCGCAGATGTGCAGCCCGCAGATGTGCAGGACTGACTGTATGGGTTCACCTTCATATACAATATACTTGGGGAACTATGTCAGAGATTGAAATAGGATGATGAATCAGACTTTTTAGTTTCGACCATGTTGATAATGTTCTGAGTTGATTCAGATCTTTTGAGTTGTATTATTCTTAATTCTGGATTAGTGGACGTTCACGCTGCTAATCTACCTCTGTCCTGTTTGCCTCCTGTTCCTTCCCTCCACAGGGCCACTCCAGCCTGTCCGTAGCGGTTAAGACGTGTAAAAACTGCACTTCAGATAGCGTCAGAGAGAAATTCCTACAAGAAGCCTGTAAGTGTTTCCTGCTCACTCTCAGTGGTGTTTGACTGATACACAGGCGGGCGGCTCTGGCTTGTTTTAGCTACTGACTGATGTAACGTTCCCTGTATCTCGTGACGTTGGGGCATTCTGGTCAAGATGAGTAAAAGCCAGAGGGGACACCACAAATAGCAGGGGCGATTCTAGGGACTCTGGGAGCCCCAGGCAAAAAAACTCCACGGGGCTCTCCGACGCACGTACCCTCCCCTGACACAGTAAAATTTGTTACGATTACTTTAGCGCAAAGTCTAAATTAATAATATCAATAGAGAGAATTTAATAAGCACAACTCCTTTATTTTCACTTTTGTGAAAAACAGAATACACAAATTAAGCAGATTTGTCATTGCAATGTGCTATATAATCAGCCGCCCTCGGGGGCCCCCTCCCAGCTCGAGGGCCCTAGGCTGCTGCCTACCCTGTCCTGTCGCTATGCCTCCGGTGATCAGGAGCCTCAATAGGCGACAGGAACATGGCATGTAGCTCATCTACAAGCATCTACTGTGACAGTTTAAATCAGCTTTATACACTTTTTATACAACTATTTTTTTATTTTATCCGTTATTATTATTTTATCAATAACGCTCCTGTGCTGCCCATCTGATTTCTAAATAAACGCCGTCTTGCTGTGCTGCTGATACTGAGTTACTTGTCGTGCCGGTGTGCAGAGCAGGCTGACTTGGAGTCTTTGCCCCTGCAGTGACCATGAGGCAGTTCGATCACCCGCACATTGTGAAGTTGATCGGCGTGATCACCGAGAGCCCGGGCTGGATCGTCATGGAGCTGTGCACTCTGGGAGAGGTGCGGGTGCCATATGTGCGGTCACCGTCAGCCTGAGGGCGTAGCCCCCACTTACAGGAATTACTGAGATGCTTCTGTCTGTTGTGCACATTCTGCAGCTACTGTGGTGTCTCTCACCCATAATCAATAATCTATAATCACTTTGATCCAAACAAAGCTGGTTTGAGTTATGCGAAGGTGTTGCAGGTGCCTAAGGATGCTTTGGTTTATGTAACCAACCCAGAATCGTTAGCGTCAACGCCATCCCATCAAACCACCTCTGCCCGTAGCCAAGCTTCTGTAGGCTTGATGTCCCCAGTCTCCTGCCGTCCTGTTAGCCGTTAGCATCCTGTTAGCCGTAGCTTTTTGCCCTCACCGTTAATGATCAGCTCATCTTCTGCCATTTCTGATTTCAGCTGCGCTCCTTCTTACAAGTCAGGAAGTACACCCTCGGGTTGGCCTCGCTCATCCTTTTCACCTACCAGCTGAACACAGCTCTCGCTTATCTGGAAAGCAAGCGATTTGTGCACAGGTAGGTGGCGCTGTGAAATCTTTGTTTCGGTGCTGTGCTCCTTTTGGTTCGGTGGTGTGGAGCCTCACGATTATCACCAGTATAAGCTGTTGGAGTCACACTTCCAGAAGAGTGGGTTTGATTCTCACCTCCAACTCTGGGTGGGTTTGTGCTCCTGTTTCCTGAAAACTGAAGCCCAAGACATTTAATCAGATGAATTTAGGGCTATGAATTGCCTGTTGTAAGTGGGTGTAACCCTCATACAGGGAGCTCCCAGCCTCATCAACTCTACTTCTTGGGAAAGACTTCAAGCCACTGTGACCCTGTATTGGATAGTGGTTCTGGATGGATGGATTGATGGATGGGTGTTCTTGTTTTGTACTTGTCTGTGGCTTGAATGTGTCTGTCTTTCCTCAGAGACATTGCTGCCAGAAACGTCCTGGTGTTTTCCACAGACTGCGTCAAGCTGGGAGACTTCGGCCTCTCGCGATACATGGAGGACTGCTCCTATTACAAAGGTGCTCGGTGATGTCGGCCTGTCGCGGTTTCCGTCGCCATGGGAATCCACAGTGTGGGCTTTCAGCCCCACCTTTTGGTCTCAAAAGTTAAAGCAGATGCTGTAAGAGGCACATTTGGGTTTGAATTAAATGTCTGATTTCTGACAGAGGCAGGATCGCTTGTGTTTGTTAAAATAATGTTTACAACAATTGTCTTCTTATTTTCCCAGCCTCCAAGGGAAAGTTGCCTATTAAATGGATGGCCCCTGAGTCCATTAACTTCCGGCGCTTCACCTCAGCTAGCGACGTGTGGATGTTCGGTCAGCTTTGGCACTTTATATTCATAATTAATGTATCTAAAATTAGATTTAGCTCTTTTAACTAAGAAGTTAATCACCACTTAGGGGCATCACTGGCTCACAGTGGAAAAGCCCTTTGGGAAATGCACTGATTACTCTATGTGTTTGAGAAGCAGGAAGTTGATGTATTTCTTTGTGCACAGTACTGCGCAGAAATCTTTCGGGCAGTCAAAGGATATGTTCAAGGCTGTTATCTGGGTAGTAAGCATATATTTGCTCTGAAAAAAACAAAAATTAGAACGTATGCATATTAACAGTAACCCAATAAAATATAAAAAAAAAAATTCTATTTTAAAAAACGTTTCTGATACCGTGTTGGATGACTAGATGAACGCCTCTTCAGTTCCCAATCCTCTCCTCAGAGGCACCTCAGCCATTCCATATATTCATAAAATTTCTGCACCAGCTCAATTAATTAACTTGGTTAAAAAGCTCTGTGAAGTATTGAATAGCCATACAAGGTGGGGTAGTGATTAAGTCAAAAAATTCACAGGTGTATCGGATGGGTGCTACAAATACTGTGGTGACTAGGAGAAGTGGCTTAGCTGACACACTTTGACAGGTGGAATGTCATAGTTGTACACCGACATGAAAATCATTTAAACATTATTTTCTTTGTCTGAAACTTTTTTTCACAGCATTGTAGGTGTTTGAGAAGCAGAAAATGGACGGATTGCTGTGCCCTAATCGCACCTGCTTGCGTTGTAGGTGTGTGCATGTGGGAGATCCTCATGTATGGAGTCAAGCCCTTCCAGGGGGTGAAGAACAATGACGTCATCGGCAGGATAGAGAATGGCGAGCGGCTGGCCATGCCGCCTAACTGCCCCCCCACCTTGTATAGCCTCATGACGAAGTGCTGGGCATATGACCCCAGCAAGAGGCCCCGCTTCACCGAGCTCAAAGTGCAGCTCAGGTGAGTGTGGGCCAGCCGGCCGGGTGGGGTTCCTCATGGTGCCTCTCTCGGTCCAGACATCTTCCTGCTACTGTTGTCTTTATACTGCACTGACGTCTATCTTGAGCTTTCCTCCTTAGAAATTAAATGAAATGATGATCCTTTACTGATTCCCGTGGGGAAATTCACTTTTCGCCCTGCCCCGTCTTGCGCTCCATGACACGTGTAGGTGAGAGTAAGCTTGGTCGTGAAGGGCAGCCACCTTCAGTGGTGCACATGGATCTGGGGGTTAAGGGCCTTGCTCAAGGGCCGCGAACCGGTGACCTTCTGACAACAGGCACAGGGGTTTATTACACTGAGCACCATGCTGTACAG
>JAAGVU020000129.1:5307097-5325335 GCA_011763525.2 Mormyrus iriodes
ATACTTTTACAACATAAGCAATTAAGAAATAACATGTATTGTCCAGGAACAAAATTTGTGTTACATAGTGTAATAAGGACCATGATGGTGTCTACCTCACTCGTCACCCTCCTCCCCAAGCAGAGGTGGAGGTCCCTCATCTGGGGTGTCCAGCCCACACTTGGCCACAGGCCTAGCTGGCCCCCATTAGGACGGGGGGTCAGCGGTTCTCAGTGTTTATAGTGTAATGGTCGCGGTATTCAGTCCATCAGAGGAGGGACAATGACAGGGACAGGGACAGTAAAGCAGCAGGCTGCTCTAGTTCCACCGTTCACTGAGATGTGGGAAATTCAGCGAGCAGAGTGAGGCCTTTCCCTGTTACACGATACCCTCATGAATTTCCAAAAGAAAGTCCGGGCCTCACTGCATGGCGGACATGGGGAAGCTCTTCAGTCAGATGGGAGGCAGGGAGTGGATGTGACTGTGCATGTGTAGACGTTAGGCTTTGCTGCTGGATCATGTGTAATGCTTGTTACATTAATGTTTCTTCCTTTCTTCGTTTTCTCTGGGCTGTCTGCCCCCCCCCTTATTCCCTGTGTCCCGCTGTTGTTGAACCTAGCCCTGGAGGGTAAGACTTTTGTGTCTGTGTCCAGGTCCGTGTCTCTGCGCGTCTGTCTGTCTGCCTGTCTGTCTGTCATGTATGTATGTCTGTCTGTATGTGTGTCCGTGTATGCATACATGTGTGTGTGCGTGTTTGTATTTACCACATGTTGTAAACCATTGGTTTTACCAAATGTCCCCACAATGTGGTAACTTTTTACATTCTTCCCCACAATATTAACCTCAATTTAATAAAAATCTGTGACTGCAATCAAAAAACTAAAAATGCCAAAAATCTTGTATTTTATTTGGTTACTTATGGTTAAGGTTCGAGCTGGGTAGGGATTAAGGTTGTCATTGTTAGGATTAGAGTGTGTGTGTGTGTGTGTGTGTGTCTGTCTGTCTGTCTGTCTGTCCCTGACTGTCGCATTCCCTCTCTTTTCTGTGAGATTGCATGTCAACAAGTATTTGGGGTGTGGGAATCTGTAACCCCCCGAGCCACTTGGCCATCCGGTTGTGGTTTAAGTCACTGTGGACATGGCATGCCTGTGCTTTTGGGAAAATCCTTGTAAGTGTCCATGATGTTTTTAACCCCAAGAATCGCGTCTGCCTGGCTGTTTGATGCAGGAGAACTGATGCAGCTCAAGTGTAGAGGGTTAAACGTAAAGGTGTGTGAGGTAGTGTGACACGGTAACACAGTGAACTGGACCAAACCACTCAAATACATCGGGGGTGAAGTATGTTTAGCGCTATTAATACACATTTCAGTTCTGAAAAGGAGAGGGCTTAAAGCATATATAAAATTGTTCACTGACCACTCTGCCTTTAAAAGGGAATTCGTTACTTGCTGTATTCTGATTGGAGGGATATTCTTTCATGTCAAGTCCTTCTGGTTTCTGATTGGCCGGGTAGTGGCATGTGACAGGCTCCCATCTGTTTATGCCCATAACAGTGCATGTTCATGTGCCCCGCATGGGGTGATTGTTTTATCACACCTTGTTATATACTAACATGCAACATTAAAACACCCTGTCTTCACAGCACTTCATTATACCATTTTATGAGTTTATGAAAATATACCTCTTTTGAAACCTAATAATAGTAATTTTAAATCATCTGCCGTTTGTGATCAATTTGACGTAATTGGAATTTTTGGCTATGGCAAATATTTATTTTATTTAAGACCAAGGTGAGGATGGTGGAACACACAGTCTACAAATCAGTTTTCTCGGCGTTTGTTTTAGGTATTATTCACAACTCTTGTTTTTGTTTGTACTTTTAAAAAGTTGAGGCATGCCACCACGCAAATGTCAGATAGCGTAAACATCAGAAGTGGATAGTTCAGGGGCAGAAAGTACAAATCCAGTCCAAGATTTTGTTTCAACCAACCAGCTGAGTATAAAGAGTCACAGTCACAGAGTACTTGAATGGTTGGTTGAAACAAAATCTTGGACTGGATTTGTACTTTCTGGAGCTGAACTTCCCTTCTCTGGTGCACAAACAGTTCCCGGGGAGACCGTGTGGGAGCCGGGTGTCAGGCTGGGGGAGGCTGAATCTTCTGTTTGTTTTCTCTATGTTTTCTGTGATCTGTCTGTGGTTTTGTTTAATGATCTCTTTAGGTTTCTATATATTCACTGCCTGACCATGAACATACTTTTTATGTATCCGTGTTCTGGAAGTATGAAGAAACATAAACATTAAGAAAAACAGTTTGAGTGATTATCCTTCATTCTGGTGAAAACAAGACAATTGGTGTTGTAGAGTCCATGCTTACAAAGACGTTGCATAACTTCCTGTGTGCAACATTTTTAATGGTGACAGTAAATCTTTCAGACATCGGAATGCCCCAAAAATTTGCTTGTATGATTTAAATTTGACATGTATTGTTTGCCCTTTTTGTGGTATGCGAGAAATAGTCTTTAATCAGTCTTAGTTGGCTATAATTAGTCCTGGTTGAGGAGGTAATGATGGTCCCTCAAACAAAGTCTCCCTCGTGTGATTTGTTCAGATTCAGCCCCAGGAAATCAACCCCCCTCCCACGGCCAATTTGGATCGGTCCAACGACAAAGTGTATGAGAATGTGATGGGACTAGTCAAGGCAGTCATCGAGATGTCCAGCAAAATACAGCCAGCGCCCCCAGAGGAGTATGTGCCCATGGTGAAGGTGAGGGGGGGCTCGCTCTGGGCTCCGAGAGACTGCCATGTCCTTCTGCATCCACCAGGGGGAGCTGCGCATCTTATAGTGTCACGCTTTCAGGATGTGGGCCTGGCACTGAGGATGCTGTTGGCTGCCGTTGATGAAACAATACCCAGTCTACCCACAGGGTCACACAGAGAGGTGAAGTAGATGCCTTCAAGTAAATTCTCAGTACTGCTGACAATATGGAATAAAAGGCTGCAATGAGCCTCATTTTACCCCCCCACAGGTGGAGATGGCCCAGAAACTGCTGAATTCAGACTTGGCCGACCTCATCAGCAAGATGAAGCTGGCACAGCAGTACGTCATGACCAGCCTGCAGCAGGACTACAAGAAGCAGATGCTGACGGCCGCCCATGCGCTCGCCGTGGACGCCAAGAACCTGCTTGATGTCATTGACCAAGTGCGCCTGAAGATGGCGCCGCAGTCACGGCCTCAGTAGCCCCAATGTGGCAGGTGGAGTGAGATGGAGTTGACAAATCAGGCAGAACTGGAGTGATACGCCTATCATGCACCAGCTCTGCAGGAAGGCCCGCCCCTAGGTCCAGGGCTCAGTCAATGGGAATGCAGATCTTCTGCTAAGACTCCTGCCCAGTACCTTTAGACACACCTCCCAGGGCCTCTGAAAGACATGCCCAGATTTTTCAGTGGAGATTCATTGTACTGTTGTATTTTTATTTTTATTTTTTTCTATCTGGAGATTTTATTCAGATAATAGTAAGGGGCTCAGCTAGAGTTCAGCAGACTCAGCGGAGGAGATCCTCCAGCACGCATGGGGAAGTGAACACCTCCAGGCTACTCTGTACATAGTCCTGGGAAACACAAAGGTTCACAATTCCTCATCCTAAACTACGGTTCCTTTAGTGTTGGTCCACATTTAATGTGCTACTCTTGGCGTTGTGTGGAGGGTTCAAAATAGATATATTTTGTTTTAATTTGTTTCCACCTCTATCATATAGGGGGACATTGATGGAATTCAATATCAATAAATTAAATAAATGTAGAAATGGTCAATTGTCGTTTTTAACTTGGTGATACTAGTCTTTGTAACAGCTGTAACTGTGAGTTTCGTCACTAAAGACGGTAGCTATTCTTTAGCATAGATTCACAAAGGTCCCAGATCCTGCAGAACGTGACAAGATAGAGATGGTGGTACGACACGTGGATTTGCTGAATCCTAAACAGTAGAGGGATTCTCGAAAGCGGGTCCTTTCCAGGTCTCCAGACGTTCCACATGTCAGGCCAGGAGAGGCGAGCAGCTGTAGGGTACCATCGCTCTCCTGGCCTTTACAAGGTTCCTCCTGCTCTTGATGCTGCATTTCTGAAAGTCAGGCTCACTCCTCACACGTTTGCTCCTCCTCCCCGCCCTTTTCCCTGGTTTCCTGTCTCATCTCAGGCTGATTTTCACTCCCTCCTGCACTGATAAAATGGTAAAATGAAGCAACATGACGAGAAGCACAAGGGCCATTTAAAGGCATCGTTTTATTTTGCACACCAGTGGCACCCGTGAAAGCGACCTCCACTGCCTGCTGCCAAAGCTGGTCTCTGGTGCCGTGTTAGTCTCGGTGGAGTTTGGGTTCAGGTTTTTCGTAGAGCAGCCCTCTAAACGCACTGCGTCTGGTCTTGTCAGCTGGGTAAATCCTACAGGGGAGAAGGATGGTTTATTCTCATATCTGCACAACGTACAGATGCCTTTATTGTTAAGCTCTGCTTCCACGGTACTCGAAGCAAGATTGGGCCTGTAGTCCTGCAACGAAATATCATTCACTGAGCTCTTACAGTCACAGTCTGTGTGGAGGGTGAAGACTCACCGTCTTTGGAAGAGGTAGATAAGGAGCACTGTGCTCTCTCTAAAGCAGGCGATCCGGTGGGCGGTCGGCATGGCAACGATGGTGGCAAACATGCCCTTGATGGAGCTTCTGAACACCTGGAAATGGAGCGTGAAGAATGGTGAGTCCACCGACCTGTGAGATCAAGAGCCCGAACCCAAACCCTAAAACACTCGTCCAGCGATTCGTCAACCGTGTCAACTTAAAATACCTTTCGTTCTGCTCTTAAATAAAGTAAATTAATCCAGAACAAGACAGTGGAATAAAAGGGAGGTGAAGGGGGGAGTACTCACGTTACGAACAAGTGCCTTCTGGGATACGTGAGCCACTGATTTCAGCTGCGGAAATGAGAGTGGGAGATGCCAGCTAACGGTGACACCACTGCACTTATAACGGCAAACCCTGGAGAAAATTTGCTGCTACGAACCTGGTGATTAACGACGAGTTGGGGCAGCATGGAGAGAAAGCCAGCGGTATAAACTCCTGCCAAAAACAGACAACTTCGTTATGGGTCTTGATTGTATTGTCAGCAAGACCCTGCCGCCCCACGTTCTGCATCTTCCCAATTCTCTGATTACATATCAAAGGATAAAAGACGGGCTTACCGCTGGCAAGGCTGCTGATCAGCCAAGAGTACAGACTGTTAAACAGGAGAAACGGAAAAAGTGTTATTTTGGATTTGAGGAGGATAAACTAGGCCTGCACGACATCACATCGCGATTAACGTCTATACAGAACCGCATATAATCGCGATGGGATGTCGTGCAGCCCAAGAATGCACCATTAAGCAAATAGCAGAGCATCGCCTTACCTTCTGATTTTCATGCACAGCAAAGTGTACAGAGACGCCCCAAAGCACAGCAGGTACAGTACATACGACAGCCCCCTCGTTGCCTGGGGAGGGAATCAGAATCACTTTCATATCCTGCACTCTGGGTGACTGCAGACAGTGAGAAATGAGTATCATTCCCATCACTGACTCTGACCTGAGCATCTTGCATGTTGTTCCTCGTGTCCAACACATCCGGTTTTCTGTGCTGTGGGGGGGGGGGGGGTTCCTTTAGCTCAAGCTTTCTTACTGGATGTGGTTAACACTGTATTTCCTTACCCAATATTTTACCCATTTGCCTGAATGCATTCACCCATTCATCAGCTTACAAGGATATCTGCTTATCCAGTTGTCTGTGCCTATTCCAGAGACCCTGGGCGTGAGGCAGGGTGCGTGCCCCAGAGAAAGGCCGTCTGCCCACAAACGCATTTAAACAGTCACCAATGAAACATCCACAACATGGGGAAACACAGAGTGAGCCAGATGTGACCCCCCCCAGGTCCGGACTAACCACTATCGTAACTGTGCCACCTGCGCTGACCACTCATTTTAAGTGTGATAATATGATTCACTGTTTGCCCTGTGAATCGTTTTTCAAAACAAACCCGAAAAAGACTTTAAGAAGCTACAGGAGCGAGACTGTGATTTACTTACTCGAGGCGTAGGTCGCGTTCTCCTTGACAAAAACCGAACACCCAAGGCCTTCCAGATCTTCCACACGCAAAAGCAACCATGAGAGTAAACAGGACATTAAAAGTTCAAGTGACAGAGCTACCGGGGCAAAGGCAGTGTGCATTTTAACGGATCATTCCTCTCATGTCTTTTGAGTTTCCTGAATTTCCACTAAAATGGGGGGCTGCATCCAAAGAGGAGAAATGTAGGCTGTCGCCAACTTCTTCTACTCAGTGCACAAGATAAAAACTAAATTACACTGTAATTATGGCTACAGTTCATGTATATTCATGCGGTTCTGTGAACCACTAAAATTATAGCTGTACCATAAACGGGCATTTGGGAACCCATGTGGTCTGTGATTGATATCACGGAGAGCCAATGAGAATGGGGGCACCCAGGGGGGACCAATCCCATTTGGGGGGAGGTACCAATCCAGCCCTGCCATTGGCTCCAGCACTGCTTAAACCATGACTGAGGCCCTCATGTGTCACATTGTGTTTCTCGGTGTACAGGAACAGAGGGACTGGCCAGATACTTCAATGGCAAAGCTGGCCGCAGCGGGGAGAAGCACAAGTGGACTGGTCTGTCCATCATCCAGCAAGGAGAGCAGAACCACGAGGCCGGAACAGCAGTCACGCAGAGCTGGAAGGGAGAGGAGAGGCAGCATGCCACCTGCTGGCCAGTCTGGGAATTGCAGCCGCGACGGATTGGGGACCTCGGCTACCTGCTGGGTTGGACATGCCTGCCCTGTTCCTCTCCTTCTTCCAGAAGCTGATGTCGTTTTTTAAAGCCAAGATGTCAGACAGGAACTGAAACACACAAATCATCTGGTTCTCTAAGTCCTTGGTGCTGATCCACTTAGCGTCTGTCAGAGTGTAACAGAATTAGCAAATGAAACAAATAAAAGAGGATAGACTCACGTGGACAGAAGCCACGAGGCCGGCCAGTGCCAGATAGGATAGGTTTGTATCCACAAAGATGCTTTTAATCTCATCCAAGTCTCTCTCAGAGAAACCTAAAAGAGGAGGCAATAAGAAGGTCAGAAACTGCAGCCAACAGCCATTTTTATCAAGTGCCTTTCATCACAGATGCTGGTTTGACCAAATAGTTCATTAAAAAACAGCTTTGGCCTCTGATAAATTAGTGATGGCCGTATTTCCCCCGAAATCGGGCCCTGGCTTCAAACGCTGTCAGACTGTGACGCGACCAGCGGCTGCTTGACCTGAATGAGTGTCCCTCACCAAGCCGGCGCAGAGAGTAAACAGCATCCTGTATTCGCACCCAGAGACGTAGTTTCCACAGGGAAATGTCCTCGTAGGAGATGCTGAGGGGGACTTCTGGGGTGATGCTCTTTATCACCTGGATCAGAAAGGCCTGGTGTTTCTACAGACACACTTTTTTCGTCACATTGCCAGTTAGCAGATCTCGCAGTGATGTTTTCTACATCTGCAATATACTTGCTTTCTCACATTCAGGGCTTCCACTTACCATCATGTCCTTCACCTTGTTAGCCAGTTCATCTACGAATAGCAGCGGGAGGTACAGCGTCTTTTTGCCGCTCTGGTACCTGATGGTGTACAGGACACAGCCCGTGAGTACACATACACCTCTCTGTGTGTGGTTTGCTTCTGTAAAGCCTGATGGTCCCCCACTGCCGACTGCCACCCCCCCTCCCGTCCGCTAACGTCCCCACGGAGACCTACGTCCTGAGGTAGCGCCGCAGGTCGGTGGGCGGAGCCGCCGAGTCCAAGGGGATGTCCTCTGACATGACACGCAATACCAGCCGCGGCCGCCAGAGGGAGACAGACTGGGCTGCGTCAGACTCACCAGCCCGTGTCTGAAACATCACGCTGCTGTATCTCACTGACATTTTAATCTGATCATATTAACAGCATTAATAACTAACCAGGACACACCTCTAGAGAGCAGGCCGTCTTACCTGCAGCGTTTCCTGGCTGGCGGGTTTACCCAGCATGTGGCTTGTGAGCCGGACAGCATGGTGTACCTCCATGGGGTCCTGCGAGATGGGCACTCCAGCCCGGTGCAGGAACACGAGGGCGTACAGCGTGCCGTCGACGAGGCCCTTCCCCGGCAGCGAAACGTTCACTTGCCTTCCACCAACAGACATGGGTGATGAAAAACAAAACTTTAATCATAGCTGATTTATTTGCTTTTACCCATATTAAACGGGAAACCAGCGCCCACCTTTCAAACTTGGAGCGTATGTCAAAGTCATCGACCTTCAGAAGGAGGCTGTCATCACCACCCGGATCGGGGTGCAGGGACGTGTAAATGCTGAGCTATTATAATAAAAAAAAAAAACGGAATTAACAGCATTTCGACAATACATCTAGTTGTATCAAAACGTAGCTTATTAGATTTCAGGCGTTTTTCTCGCACAGACCTGGAGCCGAGGCTTCTCTGCCAAGTAGGACGGGATGCAATGGCTGTTTTTGGAGATCTCGCATGGTTTGGTGTAAATAAAGCTGTACAGGAACCAGGATGCATGCACAACATAGACGGCGAGAAGCCCAGCGAGCAGTGAGCGGAGAGACGTCCCGCCTGGGGATGCAAAGCGGCAGGCAGGCAGCATGACCGACTTTTCCCAAGAGAAAAACCCTGCCTGCTCCAAAAAAAAGCCCTATGTTTCCGCAGTAGACGAAGAGCAGCAGTCAGGTCGAGCCGGCAAGCTGCACGCACCCGGCAGCAGCATCAGCATCCGCTGTGAAAGCACCGGACCGACGGAAGCTCTGGGGTAATCTCAGTCCAAAGCCATGTCAGCCTAACATTCTAACCTTGACCATGAGCCAGGTTTTTATTTAGCTCCCAAATGCACGCATCTGAAACTGCAGAGCTGACGTATAGGAGCGTAGGCATCCAGACTCCTCCTTTTCTGAGCGCTGCGTTTCTGATCCCCCAGACCAGGGGTACTCAAGTGGCGGATTGCGGTATGCTTCCGGGCCGAAAGCAAATTTAATTAGGGTATAGGACGTATGTGTCCTGTTATGTGCCTTTAGGGAGCCTAAGTCGTGGCAGAATTAGACTCATCAGAGGCAGAGTAAGGTTGGGGACAGACTTAGGTGCGAGATGCTTGATTAACCAGCAGGGGGCGATGTGTGTCCTAGTGAGGCGCCAGGTGGGAGGAAGCCGCCTAAGCGAAGCGGGGACCTTCGGGTTGCTTAGTCCTGGCGTGGGACCCCCGCGTTCCTGTTGGGTCAGGCCGAAGCGGGGTTTAATACTTTCCACTGTCACAGGAGAAATATATAACACGCGTGTTTCTTCTTCTATTGCATTCAAGTGTTTCTACTGGGGTTTTTAGTATCGTATTACAATCTCTGTAATGTAAACCGATTAAGCTGCTCTTGATATTTCTTTGTTAAAGGCTTTGGGGCAGAAGGGTACATGAAAATCTACGAAAATCGTTCAAGCAGAAGACCTTATTTCTAGCCTTGTACTTGGATTTCTGCAGCTCGGTTAGAAGAAAATATTGACTTGTGAAAACAGTAAACACACGGGGGCGCCATTGTCACAGTAACCGATTAAGTTCGGTTCAAAACAGTTTCTATTGACCATCGTCAGATAACGAGGTCGGGGCCCTGGTTAAGTGTTTAGAGCACTTTGAACAGCATTGTGGCTAAGCAGTCTGTGGAAATAAGGTTATATTAAAGTAATGCTGTGAGGCGACTGATTTTGTTATATGAATTATTATGAAGTTAAAGACTATATGCAGATATAGCCAGTAAGTTGTTCCACAAAATGGAGTATTCTAATAAATTAATATTTTTAAATGTGGTGCAGTCTTAAAATAAACCATAATCCCAGTTTTAAATGCCAGCAAATCTCACAGAGCTCTCAGCCTGGCCTCTGGGTTTAGCCCCTGGCATTAAGCTTTGGATATGTAGATTCAATTCAGTTCAATTCAAAAAACTTTATTTGTCCCCGAGGGGCAGTTAAAGGCACACAGAGCAGTTTACATAGAAGACACAATGAAAGATGATTATAGAGTAGTGTTAGCATTATAGTCTGCTGCTAACAATATCTGAGTGATATTTCAATCAAACTGAGAGATGGACTCTTAAACAGCTCAGAAGAACATGTCTGCTTTGGAAGTAAGAAGAACAGGAGAGTATGAAGGCCTCCACCTACGAGCATTACGCCACACAAGCTCTGCATCATGTCTTCATCCCAGGACTTGTGTTTCCAATTAGAAATGGAAAAATAGGCCATTTCCAAAATAGGCCCTAACTCATCCTAAATGATTATGTGGCGTCATGTGTGCCTGAAGTCATGCTGCTGAAACACCCACAGGAATGGAAATGCGGGGTCATTCGGAGAGGAGAAGTCCTCAGCGGAGGTGTGTCGAGGTAGGCGGTGGACTGATGGAGGGGACGGGTGACAGAGGAGGGGATGGGGATGAGAAGAGGGGATGGGGAACAGAGGAGGGGATGGGGATGAGAGAAGGGGATGGGGAGCAGAGGAGGGGATGGGTAAGAGAAGAAGAGATGTGGAACAGAGGAGGCAATGGGGAAAAGAAGAAGGCATGAGGAAGAGAAGAGGCAATGGGGAAGAGAAGAGGGGATGAGGGAGAGAAGAGGGGATGGGGAAGTGAAGAAGGGATGGGAAAGAAGAGGGGATGAGAAGATGGGATTTGGAGGAGAGGAGAACATTGGAAAATGAAGAGGGGATGGGGACAGAGGAGGGGAGTGGGAATAGGGGATGAGAAAAGAGGCGGGGATGACAAAGAGCAGAGGGGATGGGGGAACATGGCAAGGCAGAGTATGTCGAAGATCTTTAATTTTGAGTATCCTCATATAACATCTAAAAATCAGGTCATTTGTATTTTTGTTATATGAGGCCTGTCATTAATACTTTACAATTTTTACATTTAATTTATTTAGCAGGTGCTTTTATCTAAAGCATTTGAGAAAAATGGGGGTCAGACAATCCCTGTGGCAATTTGGGGTTAAGGGGTATACTCAGGGGTCCAGTGGTGAAATCATCAATCAATCCACTGAGCCACATACTGCACCCGAGTAATAATAATACTAACCCACTGAGTCACATACTGCACCCGAGTAATAATAATACTAACCCACTGAGCCACATACTGCACCCGAGTAATAATAATACTAGCCCAATGAGTCACATACTGCACCCGAGTAATAATGATACTAACCCACTGAGCCATATACTGCACCCAAGTAATAATAATACTAGCCCAATGAGTCACATACTGCACCCGAGTAATAATAATACTGACCCACTGAGCCACATACTGCGCCCGAGTAATAATAATACTAACCCACTGAGCCACATACTGCGCCCGAGCAATAATAATACTAACCCACTGAGTCACATACTGCATCCCAGTAATAATAATACTAACCCACTGAGCCACATACTGTGCCCGAGTAATAATAATACTAACCCACTTAGCCACATACTGCGCCCGAGTAATAATAATACTAACCCACTGAGTCACATACTGCATCCCAGTAATAATAATATTAGCCCACTGAGTCACATACTGCATCCCAGTAATAATAATACTAACCCACTTAGCCACATACTGCGCCTGAATAATAATAATACTAACCCACTGAGTCACATACTGCATCCCAGTAATAATAATACTAACCCACTGAGCCACATACTGCACCCGAGTAATAATAATACTAACCCACTGAGTCACATACTGCATCCCAGTAATAATAATACTTCCTTATATAACAGTCTGAGAAGATGTCTAGACCATCATAGTATGTTCATTGCATCACTGATGGGAGTCACAGCAGGAGACAGTGTCAGGTTGTTTCTTTGTTTAATAGGAGGCGGTGGCAAAGGGGACTTCAACCTAATAGGCTTGTAGTCTGAGCCGCCAGAAACAGTGCTTAACCTATGTGGCAGGTCAGTGGGGCGGGGGATAATCTCCAACTAGGGGCTTACTGGGGGGTCATGTTGAAGATGCAGGCATCAGGACCCTCTTGGACGGACGTGAAATGTTCTCGGCAATCATGTCTGGTGTGCTATGCAATACACCCCCCGGAACACTATTTTCACATGGTCCTTGTAATTATTAATCATTAACTGAGGAATTTAATGTACCCTTGTCAGTTACTTTAATCTGGGTCTTCAGAATGGACACATTTACATGAACATCAGAGACAGGATGTCCCAATGTCTCAACACTGCACCTCACTAAGTCCGCATTTACATTCCTACATAATACCCAGACGGCCCACAATTGTATTTACATAAAGGGACACACCTTAGCCTCGGAGCGCTGCTCCTGAGCTGTCTGTCGGCAGGAATATTTGCTTCCATGCCCCACACTCACCTCTGAACACAGTACGATTTTACCATGTTCTACTGTGGAATTTGCAGTTTTGTAACATGAAAGCATGAAGACCTTTCCGATGTTTTCTGCGGTTGTATACGTTACTTTTATCACGTGCTTCCTTTCGGTTTAAAGAGAAAACTGCTGAATTACTCGTCTAACCGCTTAACCCCGTTAAGAATTGTGGGGTCACTTCACTGTTATTTATACTAAAATTAATATTTCAGCAGTGGACAGTTTCCGTCTAGAAGCAACGCTTTGTTGTACTTTATTTGTGAATAAAATAGAATAGTTCACGATGTAATCTTATATCCGGTGGAACCGACGCATCATCGTATTAATGATCCTTATGTGTTTATAAACATTTGAGAGAAAAAAAAGCTAAGTATTTTTATTTAAGCACATAAATTATCAGTAAATACTGATGCTGAACAATCGGTGCCGGTTTAGAGGGGGACGCTTTATTCCCGGCGCAAAAGCCATCTCTCCTTCCCTGCCCGTCACTCTCCCCGGTGCCTGCATATGGCCCGAGTGCCCGTCAATCACCTTCGGCCCGCCGGCGTCCTGCGGCGGCTCCCCGCGCTATAAGCTGCTCTGATATGGCTGCGTCTGGTGGACAGTAATAATACCGCCCGACTCAAAAGAAAGAAAGGCAGAAAGAAAAGAGGAAGACGCAGAAGAAGGGAAAGCGGCGCCGTGCGGAAAGGAAGCGGCGTGCCGGTGACATAAGTGCGCCTCATCATCTGCGCTGAGGGCGAAACGCTGGGAGCGCCTGGGATCCTGAAGAAGGAGTGAAAGAAGAGGGGGAAGAGAGTGCGAGAGAGAGAAAGAAAGAGAGGAAAAAGCAAGGTCCTCGCGGCTCCCCCACAGGAATGATGAAGAGCATCTGGATCATCTTTACCATCGGAGTGTCAGCTTTTCTTTCGGGAACCAGGGTGAGTGTGGAGGGGGATCCGGGAGCCGCTCCAGTACCGGACAGACCGGCCCGGGGCTTCAGAGTTAGAGACCGCGGCGCTTGGGCTCCCGCAGTACCGTCCCGTCGGGAGAGGAGCGGTACCGTCCCAAAAACTTTGTTTCCCCCGGGTTGATGAAAAGCGGAGACGGGCATCGGGCTGCGGGTTCATTTCGATGACAGGGGCGACATTTTCACACTAGTTTAGTGTAAAAAAAGACAAACAAACCTGTAAACCATGTGTGACATAGTTGTATAATGCAAAAGACTGATGGATACACGTTTTCAGAGCGGATTCCTTATTTAGCCGTATTCTTAATAGGTCTACAAACACATTATTATTATTATTATTATTATTATTATTATTATTATATTGTCAAGCTGACTTTGTTTACGCCACGTTGCTGTACACGCATTAATTACTGACTCCTCCTGACGTGATCCGTCTGGAGGAGACTATTTTAGGCTCTCTGCAATAAAAATCCATTAAAAGCACCGTGGATCTAAAGATTAATTAGATTAATGCTTACTAAAATCCGTGTTCAACTGCTCAAACCACAATGTGGATGTTACAGGTACCACGATGAAATGATTTAAATATTTTACTGCCAGTTCACAGGAGCTTCTTTGAAGGTTTAGCATTTCTGAAATGCGGGCGTAGCTAATTTAGTTTAGATTGTTATTGTATTAATAACAGAACGAACGTTAAGTGTTTGATTTGCGCAACACTAAAATCAGTCAGACTTCAATCCTGGAATAAAATCAAATATGTTTTGAGGTAAATATATTAACCTGATAACTCTCAAGAAATTCTCAGATCTCTCAAAAAATCAATATTTAAAAATATTCCTTAAATACTAATAAAAAATTACTCATTATAAAAGAAATATTAATTGTAATGAACCATTAGGGGGATTATTCCCAAAATTATCCCTAAATCGATCCATCTCTCCATCTTCCAGCTACGTTTTCAGGTCTGGGTAATAGGGCTCCCTGCCAGACACTCCACATTTTTGCTCCCTGCATCTACCAATGGAGAGCTGAGAGGGAGCAAAACATGGACTGTCTGTGGGTCCCCAAGGACTGGATTGGGAAACACTGGTTTAGTCAGTACTGCAAGTCTTTGCAAACACTAATTAGTTAATTTAAAACTGTCACCAGCCGTTTTATTTTCAGCTGTTTTTGATTTTCATAGTTCATATTTGCTGTGAAGTTGTCATGGCCCCAGTAATTCAGTTACTGACTGTATGCTGACTTTGCCGTTAATAGTGTTGTCTGATTTATAATCACTAGAGCAGGGCGGTTCAGTCCCGCTCCTGGATATGCACCACTTGCACAACTTAGGTGCAGCCCTAATTTAACACACCTGGTACAGATAATCAGCCCATTCATGTTAACATAGCTCACTCTAATACTGAGATATTACTGAAGGGCCTGATTATCTGTACTGCGGGTGTTAAATTAGGGCTGCACCTAATCTCTGCAGGGTGGTAGATCTCCAGGAGTGGGACTGAGTAGCCCAGCACTAGGAAGTACGATGCAATCTCTGCAGTCAAGGTAACCATCAGCAGAATCTTTTGGAGAACTATGAAATTGTAAATACTGGAGTGTGTGATGTAATTAAAAATTCAGAACTCAGTGTTTTGAAACTCTGCATTTTTGCTCCCAGAATGCACCACTTTCACTGGTTCTGGTTAAATTTGGTGACGTGGGTGAGTCATCTTTCAGTACAGCTCAGCTTGCCTTGGTTTCTGAAGCTTGTCAGCATGCTGTTTCCTGTTACCAGCTTCTCTGAAACCAGTTCCTCTTTCTCTAGACCCCATATGCAGACATTGGTGTACTATTGAATCATTGCTTCCCAGTAACTCACCCTAATCTTCAAGTGGTCTGTATTTCCACTCCAGTCATTTGCCGGTCATTTGAGGTCTGTTATTAGGATGCACAGGAGTTTCTGGGTCAACCAGATGACACCGGGTTTCCTGGCAGATGAATGACAGCTTTTGGTCTTTGCTGAAGCTCGGTCACATTTTCTTGCATATACTGTACTGTTCTGTGCACTGGGCTGGGGCGTTTGGTTGGGGGGTTCAAATCCTGGTGTTTGCGTATTCTCTCCTGGATGTCAGAAACAGTCTGGTTAATTGGTGTATTTTAATTTGTCTGTTTTCTCTTTCACAAAAGTGAAAAATAAATTACTTGTTTATTAAATTCTGTCTTTTGATATTAATTTAGACTTTGCTAAAATAATTGTAATAAATTTTACCATGTCGGGGGGGGTATGTGAGGTGGGGAGCCTCATGGAGTTTTTTTTTTCTGTTTTGCTTGGGGCACCCAGAGTCCATAGAATCGCACCTGCCTGGACTGGACATCAGCTCCAGGCTATATTCTGTTGCAGACTAGGACAGGCTCCAGGCCCCCATAGCCCTGACCAGGACAAGCAGCTAGGATATGGACGGGTAGATGTATTATTGTGTTTCACCACAAATGAGAATTTCATCACGACCATCTTGAATAAATGCTTGTTGTTATATTCTGTAATTTAGCTTAGTGTTGTTTTAGTTTAAATACAGATTTTTTTATATATATATATATATATATATATATATAAATATTTTTTAAAGGAGCTATTTAATAGAATACATATTACATCTACATATTTAGAAACTGGGCCAGTATGATGGTGCAGTGGGCAGCATGGTTACCTTGCACGTCTAGAGACCAGCGTTCAAGTCTCTAAGTGTGTGGAGTTTGCAATGTTCTCCCTGTGTCATCGTGGGGTTGCCTCCACAGTCCAAAAACATGCTAAGATGAATTGGAGTTACCAAACTGTAAGTGTGAATGGTGTGTGTGAGTGTGCCCTGCGATGGGTTGGCACCCCATCCTGGCTAATGCCCTGTCTTGTACCTGTTAGCTTCTGGGATGGGCTCCAGACCCCCCCCCACAACCCTGAATAGGACAAGCAAGTGTGGAAATGGGTGGATATTTAAATAGAATCCAATGCGACACACAGGTGAGGAAAGCTTGGCGTCCGTGAGCAGAGGCTGAGGGCCCAGTGGTCATGCCCTTCCTCTGATCATGGGCTAGCAGAGAATGAGTATCAAACTGAATTTTAAGATGCAAATACTTTACAGAACACTTTTCTGTGGGCAGAACTTTTATTTTGATGTTGAGTATACGCCTTGTGTGTTTTCCTTCTTCCGTTCCGTAAATTCTAGATTCTATAGAGTTTATCCTCATTTTGAAAATAGACTGGGGTCACTTCGACCCCAAAAATAACACAGGGGATACTGAACACAGCCTCAGATTTGTGTTGTTGAATTGGCCATTCTTGCTTTGCATCTGTTGACACGTGCAAATAGTTAAAATTGTCCGTGGAGGAGCTGGCCAGGCAGGCTTGTCTGTGTTTGCCTTATGCCGTTACTCAGGGAGACCCGTTATGTCTAAACACATCTGCTGAGCGTATGTATGTTTGTTTGGAACAGCAGAGAGCGTTCTCCAGTTCTCCTAGAGATCCTTGGCCCGTGTGAATCGTTTCACATACCAGCTGCCTTCCAAGGAGCCAATGAGTATGAATGGAAATCTCAGTGGCACTTCCCGTCAGCAGGCGCTGCCGCTGGAAAGCACTGCCGATTGGCTAGTCCGATCCCTTACCCACCCCCAAATCACCGCCACCCCCCCGCCCCCGCCTCTTAATTAGCTCCGCAAAATGGAAAGTTTGAAGGGAGAGGACGACTTTCAGTTCAGAAAGCGGCTTATTCTGCCTGCTGTAAGTGTTTATATCGCTCTGACCGGCTCTCAGTTGCAGGGAACGGATTTTACATTAGGGGCTATTTTCATCCCCGTTATTGTGTGTGGGTTTAGGTGGTGGGGGCATACATGAGACTGATCTTGTTAAGGGCTGCAGTGCTGTTCCCAGGTCAGCTGTGGGCTGACAGAGTGACGAGCCGGTATAGTCTCTAAGTCCTAGAATGACAATCTTAGCTCTTCAAGCTAAGTGGCTGAATTCTTGCAGGCACCATCAGAATATCCTACGATGCTTTGCATCCTGTTGTGCAGTGCCCAATCTAACCTAACAAGTGTGGTTGACCTGTTAGTTTACATCTAACATCAGATGGTGCCCTCACACTATGGCAAGGCTTCGTAGAGCAATGGAGTTACTTAAAGAGGACCGGTTGGCTATAACCGATTCGCAGTAAGTCTGTATAACCCTGCGCCATTCCTGCGTTTAGCTACATGAAGCGTCCCTGCACTCCAGCTGCCTGCCATATGTTGAGGCTGTTTCTGTCAGCGGCGTGCTTTTTGACGCATGACCTGTAGTGGCAGGATGAATAGGTGCGACTGGATGGTTTCAGACCAAACTGCGCCAGCCTCCGTATACTCCTGCTATACGGCCTCGCCAGGCGTCAGTTTGTGGGAAAGTTGTCGTTTGGGGAATTTTGTTCCAGGTGATCCAAGGTGAATAAGAAAGTCCTACTGATGAGCCAAAGATAAAATCAGCTGACGGGTGTCTTTCCTCTTTCCAGTAAAGACGCTGCGCAGATTCCGCTGGTGGCCGTGAAGAAAGGCCGTGTCGTTCATAAGTCATCTTCCGCTGTGGTTTTTTGCCTCTGGAATGACAATGCTGTGTCTTATTTTCATACATATTCGCATGTTCTTCCATTTGTCGATCAGCTGACTTGACACGGGCTGCCCAAAATGGCGTGATTCCCACTCGGCACTCCTGCCCGCCCCGGGGCCCCCCCCCCCCCCCCCCCCCCCGTGGGGCGGGGCGTTTTGTGGCCGGTGACGCGCATACCAACCCCTTTGTCAGAGGGTGGGGGGGGCCCTCGGGGGCGATGCCTAC
>JAAGVU020000129.1:5336151-5358077 GCA_011763525.2 Mormyrus iriodes
CGGTACATGTTCAGTAACACGTGCGTTACAAAGCACTTTTAACCAAAAATGTATTTGTTTAAAAACAGCAAGACTGCGAGACCTCATATTAATTATCTGTGATAAAAAAAAAATGTGCGAGAGTTGTATTACCTGTTCGTGGTTAGTTGAGCCCCTTGCACAGTGCATCACATAAGGCTTGCTTCTCCGGTGAGATGGCAGAAGACTACTTTTGCAAGGTGGACGTTTGTGGACTTTGAGTTCGTCAGGGATAAGGACAAAAAGAATGTTTTAGTTAAGTGCCATCTTTGCCCAAACCCTAAAGAACTATTGACGTCGAGAAATAGCACTAGCAATTTGAAAAAACACCTCGAGCACTGCCATGCAAACACTCAGCTGACTGAGAAGAGAAAGAAAACGGGCGACGAGAAATCTTCTCATTATAGTAAGCATTAATGTGGGATATAGTTTTGTTTTGTTTAATGATTTGTTTAACGAATGCTTTACTTCAGGACCTGCATTGGCTCCCTGTGGCTGCCCACATTAGGTTCAAAGCCTTAACATTCCCCTTCAAAGCCAAGAACGGAAGTGCACCTCCTTACCTATCAGCACTAATCAAGCATCACATCACTTCTCGTCCTCTTAGAGCGACAAGCACCGCTCGACTCGAGCCACCGTTACTGAAAGGAAACTGTACATCAAGACTCTTTTCAGTGTTGGCTCCCCAGTGGGGGAATGAACTTCCTCTTGCCATCAGAATGGCAGAGTCCCTTCCTGTCTTCAAACGCTGTCTGAAGACCCACCTTTTCAAGGAACACCTTGGATGCTAACCATCTTATATACAAACATTATGTTTATATTATATATATATATATATGATATATATAATTTTTTTTTTAACTACTAACACATTCTCTTCTCTACACTAATGTTCTTTTTTCAACAGGGTTTTAGGTGCGTAACCAAGCTGGCAGCAACTGACACTTGTTATCCAAGTCTGGCTTTTCAAGATTATAGAATAGTCGAGGACTACTGAACACTGTTGTACGTCGCTCTGGATAAGAACGTCTGCTAAATGCTGTAAATGTAATGATGAACAAGCCTAGACTTAGTATTTATTCCACCTCTATTATGATGTTATTCAAATTCTGGTCATTTTTCATTTTGGCTGTTAATGTTTCTTGAATTGTCTTTTAAGCCCTTACTTTGCCAGTTATATTAATCATATTGTTTGTAGCCTGGTTAGCACATAATCATTATGCTGCAAAACGTCACCTTCTACTGGGCATGTAATGATCTGCGATATTTTTTTCTCATATTAGAATGTCAGGATATATGTTCACAGTTATTTTGGTGAAAGTAACTGAAAAGTTACAGATGTAATGTAACGATTACAGTTCTGAGACAGTAAGATTGTAAGGGAGCGGATTACATTTGAAATCCAGTAACCAGTAATGTGTAGTGTATTACACTTTGCAAGTAACTTGCACAACACTGTTCGTTACCTATTCAATTCAATCCATTCCTTTTGGTTAAGATCTCCATAGTTAGGATTAGGGTTATGCCCATAGAAATGAATGGAGAGTCCCCACAAAGACATAAATACCCAATCTGTGCGTGTGCGTGTGTGTGTGGTCCTCTTTCATTGTGGGATCCTGCTGTAAAACTACCTTCCGGTCCCCCCAGCTCTTACAGTATCTTTCTACATGTGTATGTATATACTGTATACATGTATTTAACATGTTAAAGCTTCCGGTCCAGTGAACCGTCACTATGGCTCACTTGACTAGAGGTAGCAGCATGTATCTCAGCCCACTGGCATCAAACCTGAGGCCCATCAATGGTAACAACGTAGTAATGATGCTGAAAATCGCGCGGCACACTGCCGTAGCGATGCCTGCCATTGTTAGCGACTAGGCGGGGTTTGTTTACATCATTACGACGGTTTGATTGGCTCCACCTTAAAGTGGATCCTCCATGTTAGCGTGCTCTAAGCCTGCTGACGGACGTGTAAATGTTTCACCCACGTATCTGGGATGCGTCATGGTGTTCTGAGCGTGTGCAGCCCAGCTGTGCCTCTAGGGGGTGACCCTTAGGACTTCTTCCACCCTGTGTCATGTGATTTCCTGAATGTTTTCCGGCTGAGGTCACCGCCGTGCTCTGGCAGCATGTTTGTGCGGGTACTACCCTGTGACACACCTGCCTGTGCAATAGGGATACCCCTGTTGGCTTTCTGTTACTCCTAAATTAATTTTGCTGTGTTTTTCTTGGCACAGTTATGGTACCACATTTCTTAACATGGAGTCTCTGGGTAGACTTAACCCTTTCCCTTGCAGAGCTGAATTTTTGTGGCTTTGATTAACTGTGAAATGCTGACAGAAAGCTTAATGGAGAGGACCGCTGTGTTAAAAACGCATGCATAATATTATCGTAATTGATCTCCATTCAGTTCATGAACTTTTCTGCCTTGTTTTGGTAGATAGATACTTTGTTAATTATTATTTATTATTTTTAGCAGAAACGACAGTGGAAACCAAGCATGAATAAATGTGAACCACTTTCTGTTTCTCCTCTGGAGATATCTTTGTTGACCCAGGCATCAAAGAGGTCACCCTGTCCTTAATGCCCGAGATGCACCCCACCCTAAAGTCTGGCAAAGCAGCCGAGGTCCAGGAAGAGATGCTGACATACACCAAGCCTCTCAGGACAGAGGTGGGGCTCCATCACCACTGGGCAATCCTGGGACGGGGGAACCTTGGGGAGAATCCCAACTTCCATGCAGGCACTTAGCACTTTCTTTTGCATCCCAGACCACTGTCCCCGCCACAAAGAACCCCCTCAGGAGGAATGGGGCCCCGACAAGCAGCAGCAGTCCTAATCCCAATGGGGAAAGAGAAGCCGTGAGCTCAGAAAGCCTCTTCCAGAAAACAGAAGTCCTGGCAGGTATGTAGAACTTAACCTGTGCTGCTGTAAAAGGTACAAATCAGATTTTAGGGCTTAATCTGTCCCGCATTTTGCTAACACTATACAGGCATGATTATCCGAGTCTAATCCATCCTGAAAATGTGTCTTGGGAATATTCGGAAGTGAGGGATGTCTGAATTCTACGATATGTTTATCCCAAATTGGAATACATATTAAAAATATTAATACGACATACCTACAGTGCTCACTAAAAGTCTTATGACGCTTGCTTAATTCAGTAAAAATGTTGCAAATGTATTGGTTTTTGTAACAAAAGTCCACTGACAAGCCATGTTTAACATATCTGCCGACATCTAACACGCAGACATTTTCTTCTTATTGTCATAATTTTTTTTTTTTTTTGACTGACTCATTCAGTTCTGTTCTTGCCATTTCGCTATTAATTGCAACTATAGTCATTGGCTCCCAAAGGGACACGAAACACAAATGTTTGGTGTTTTTTGTTATTGCAAAAGTGTTACTAATTAAAAAGCCCCCAATGAGACTGAATGCCAATTAACTTTTAACTCAGAACAGCTATTTTAGAACTATAATTTGGGTTTTAGTTTATTACTACTTGAAATTAATCCTTTTACTTAAAACTACTAGTTAACTCTAATATGACATATTTTTTGTAAACAAAGTATTGATTTTTGTAATAAAACCGATAAATTTTCAATTTTCTTTTACTGAATTAAGCAAACATCCCAAGACTTTCAGTGAGTGAGGTGTGTAATTAAAAAAATTATTGCTGCCCTTTTAACACAGGTCCCTAATGGTAAATGCATAATGGTCATTAGTATATAAGAGTTTTATAATATTAAAATTAGGTACTCTATACTCCAGTGATTGCTATCCGGTCGACAACAAAATGTACCGAAGCGGTCTGGCAGTTAACCAGAGTATTTTTTTCGCAAAATTAGCTGTCACTCTTAAAAAGGTTGGGGAACCCAGCTGTACTCCATGAATACATACTCATACTTACAAACGGACTGCCATAAAGCCTATTATATAAAAAATTGAGTTGAATACAATGGTTCGTAATAATGAACGCACGCACTGCTTTGTGACGCTGGTGAAAACATTGCGCAGCTTCAGCAGCTCGTCCGCTTGACGTACGGTACTCAGTATGCAAACGTGCCAACATCATCCCCAAGGCGCAACGCCTTGCTGGCTGGTTTCTGTTGGTTTATTTCCCTTTGAAATGGGAGAGCGGGAGAAACATTAGATCAGCAAAGGGACGTGGGGGCTAACTCCTCTCTGTATTTCCCTCATTGTCTCACTGATGTTTGGACAGGTGCGCTAATCAGGCAGTTTGCATTTCCACTTTGCTATATGTCAAAAGACACTCACTCACACACACACACACAGATCTCTACTCGTATCGTTGTGGGGACCCTCCATTCATATCTATGGGCTAAACCCTAATCCCAAAAATGACAACCTTAACCCCTACCCAACCCTAACCTTAACCATAACTAACCAAATAAAATACAAGACTTATGGAATTTTTAGTTGTTTGATCGCAGTCACAGATTTTATAAAATGGAGTTTCCCCTGTGGGGACTGAAGAAATGGTCATTTGGTCCGTGCAATGTAACATATACATATACATAACCCACACACACAAAAACAATGCAAACGATTCCAAAGCCAGCACACAAACATTGTAGGTTTATTCAGGGGGAGTTAATGAAAATATCCCTTTCTGCCTTTCAAAAGTGTTTCTGTTATTCCTTGAAAAAGTTATGGAAACGTAAACTAAGAAAACATCCCTTGCGAAGTTTCCCATGGATCGAATCGCCTCATGTGAATAAAACGAGGATTCTCAGCTGCTCCTAATGCGTCGGCTTCGGCTTGGGTGGCCGTAAGTCTGCTATGATGCTCACGCTGCCTTCTCTCTCGCCCCGGCCGCAGCGGTCATCGCAGGTGGGGTGATTGGCCTCATCTTTGCCACCTTCCTTGTGCTGCTCCTGGTATATCGCATGAGGAAGAAGGACGAGGGCAGTTACGAGCTGGGAGAGAGGAAGCCAACCTCCGCAGCCTACCAGAAAGCCCCCACCAAGGAATTTTATGCATGAACTAAAAGCATCTCCATATCATGAAAATACAATCTTTGATGCTGACAGATAATTTTTTTAACAAATAATGGTTGATGATTTCTTAATGTAATTTGCTCATTCTTATTCCTTCTGATCAAAGGGCTTATTTCATGTCCATATATTTCGTTTGATATATTCCATTAACAGCTAAAAAAAGACCTTAATTTTAATCAATATTAATCACAAAGAAATTAACCAGCTCTTTTAAGGGTATTTAAATGAGACAGTGAGCCTTCTGTTTGATTTCGTCTTTCCGTGGTTATTTTTTAGGCGATTCGATAGTATATCTGGAGTTGTTAAGGGTTCTTTCATTGTCTGTCCTCAGGCTGGTCAGTTGCCTTTACCGTAGTTCTTGTAGCTGTCGTGTATAATGTTTATTCAGATAATACGAAATGTACATATCCCCCACAGCTTTAAAATAACATACAATTCTTGCACAGAGCTGAATACAAAATTCAGCATTTAGATTAAATTTTTAATATAAGAAACCTAAGCGTTCGAAAGATGGTATGAACTCGTCGTAATTTTGTTATGGCTCCGCCCAACTCCGATTCATTTTTATGCTGAAATGGCCAAAATAAATGTTAAATAACTCCCTTTTTCACTGTTCCAGATGTTGCCAAAGTAAAACTTTGTATTTTTTAAACTTTGTGTGTTTTTAACTTTGCCTTTGTTAACTATAGCAGAAAGGTGAGCATAAATGTTCACCTTTATTACATTACAGTTGTGCAGTAGTACCTAACTGTGTTAAAGCTTTTTAAATAAAATATATAGTCACTGTGACGTGATATTTCCGTCGGACAAGCACATTGTGTTTCAGCCTAAAATGCACTCACAAACTGACGTTCTGAGTGGGATGCATTTGCAGCGTGTGGAAGATCTTTCATGTGACACTGCAGTAAATGTATGGTTGTAAGCAAGGAATCTCCATTCCAGCTGCCTGCGTTCCGGAGCCGGGACTTTGCTTAGACCGCAGTCACCTCTCTGATGAGGACCAGCAGTTCACAGGGGTGTGTTCTTGCCATCATTCCTCTTGTTCTTGTTGAGTTTGTATGGAAACAATTGAATTTCTCAGTTCCGAGACTTAATAGTTTGTAAACAAAACATGTAAAACTATATTTCCAAATGTCGTAAGCTCTTATAAGTGCCTTCCGTTCTCAAAATGTGTTTGTTCCTGTTTAAATATGGCTGACGAAAGTTTGAAAGCAGACAGTATCTGTATCGGTAATCTGAAACACACTACTGAATAAACATTGTGGCCTGTTACAGCTTTTGATGTTCTGGAGTTTTTGCTCTTTTTGGGTGGTATTATTATTTATAAGTTATAATTATGATTTTTCATTGGACACGAGCTAAGAAGCTGGGTGCTACACATTGAATATGCATGTGCCCTTTAGCTCTGACAGTCTAACTTGAACTTGAGTCATGTCACTTCTGTGATTTCACTTCCAGTTGTAATTATAATTAAATCCCTGGGCTGCAGGCAATAGTTCACTGTGACCGCTGAGTAATTATCTCTATCGCGATTCATTCACATACACTCTAAACACGTATAAGCCAGCTTAAGTCAAATAAGAGAGTTTTAGTAGATATCAGGTATGAATTATTCTCTTTCATTTGTGTTTTAATACGTTTTTCTTTGTTATTATGTAGGGGAAATTATTCCAATGGTTTTATTTTGACTTGTATAGAATTCAGCACGATGAAGTAGTTGCATTTAAGTAGGTTAATATCCTATAATGTTTGAAGTTTAACAGTAGCTTAACAGATAAGGATCGTGTTTAGTGCATAATAAATGCATTCATTTTACTGTCTACTAACGCACACGTAAAACACACGACGTTTGTCCTACGTGAGCCACCGTACTTTCGTTTATAACTTGGTCATACTTTATGTTGGTTTATAAACTTTTTCGGTCAAAGGTGCATTTGGCGGATGAATAAGGTGTGTTTCATGCGTCAGATCAGCTGGTTTTTAGTATATTCAGTAGCATTCACAGTGTTTGGTATTATATTCCATTTGGTCACAGGTATATTTGTTTTGTTAACACAGTAAATAAAAACGAAAGCATCTTCAAGTGACAAGTAAGTGTCTGGTTTCGATTTTGTTGTTTTCGCGATGACCCTGTGCAGATGAACGGCATCGTTAGTGATCACATTTCACGTTTTCTTATTTGAAGACTATACTGTATGAATCAGTAAGATCTGCATAATAATTTAATCTGGTTTTTGCATTACGATTTCAGATTTTAATTAAATTTGGCCTGTGAATTGCACATATCTCCTAGAGCTCAGAAGTGAGGTATTTTATTTCCTTTATACAGCGGCTTATGTACCCCCCCGCGTAGGAAATTGAAAGAGGATACTGAGTGTTTTCTTATCAGCTGTAATTTTTTTACTGTTACAATACGTAGTATTGGCTCATTGGAAACCTCAAAAAGTGTACTTTTCATGGTCAAATTCCACTTTTGCATAAGTCTAAGTCTCTTTTGTTTCACGGTCATAATTCATTGCGTAAACTGCATTTTTGAGCCTCAAATAAGTAATGTGGGTTAGGGGTAAAATGTTTTCACTTAAGTGACATTTCACACAGAGCCCGCTTGGCTGAGTCAATCTGGATTCGTTTCTTTCCAATTAAGTGAAAAATGTTTGGGACGTCTTCGCACTGTCAGCATGCTGTCTTACAGCCGTGTCGCTTATGTTGATTGTGTTTTTTATTACCATGCACAATTCCTGTCCCTTTGGCATGGAGCGCGGCCAGCCCCACCCTTCCGAAATGTAGGGCTTCGATCGCGTCCAGGTTTTATGAAATTGCAAGAGTCACATATGATATTCAAGAGTATTTGGAATTATGTAACTTTTGGAAACAGTGACAACATAGAACGAATGTTTTTACTTAGTTCACTTTAAAGTCATAGTTAAATGGAGTTGGATTTCAGACAACGCAAAAGTTCTACATTTATGCATCCATCAGAACCTGCTTTCCTTCTGGGTCTGTGGTGTCATCAGTATCTATTCCTTCATAGATGATGGACAGTCGAGTCCTGGGGGGAGTCCAGATTCAGACTCTGGTACCGACGGCTCTGCTTCTATGCTTGGCGTTCATGTTGCCGGTGGGTAACTGTAAACCTCAGAGGACACGGAGCGTTACAGGAATCGCACAGGAGGTGGCTGGCTACGCGGATGTGGCCAAGAGGATAATTGAGCTGGCCGTGTACGGAAAGGCGCAGAACCGTTCCTACGATAAGCTGGCGGCCTTCACCGACACCGTGGGCAGCCGAGTCAGCGGCTCTGATAGCCTGGAGCGTGCCATAAAGTACATGTATGATGCTCTCAGGCGAGACGGCCTGGACAATGTCCACCTGGAACCCGTGAAGATCCCGCACTGGGTACGCGGAGAGGAGAGCGCCGTAATGCTGCTGCCCCGGAACCACACACTGCCCATCCTGGGCTTGGGGAGCAGTGTAGGGACCCCCAAAGGAGGTAAAGTTAGCTGTGCCAGGGCAGATCTGGGCATTCACCAAGGCGCAGATGTGGCAAATTGTCCTTTCGAGCAAGGGGTGTTCAGGGTGTTTTTTTTGGGGGGGGGGGGCATGTGCGTGCTGTGTTCGTGCGTGTGTGTGTGTTCGGGGCGTGTTGGTGGTATGCTGTGGATGTGTTTGTTCGGGACATGTTGTGAGTATGTTGGGGTATGCACTGAGTATGCCCAGTGAAGTCAGTGAGACTTTGTGTGCCTGACCTACACAGGGCAGCAGGATCCCTCTACATGAGAGACACAAAACAGCAGTCAGAAGCACAGGCACTGTAGGCTCTTATTTTAATGAGCAGCGTGCTGCAGGTATCGAGGCCGAGGTGCTGGTGGTGGTGTCCTTCGAGGAGCTGCGGAGGCGAGCTGCTGAGGTCAAAGGGAAAATCGTGCTGTACAACGAGCCCTTCGTCAGCTACGGGGACACTGTGCAGTACCGGGCCTTCGGGGCCACAGAGGCCGCCAAGCTGGGAGCCCTGGCTGCTCTTGTCCGCTCCATCACCCCATTCTCTATCAGCAGGTCAGCGGTTTGCACTTCACCATGTAGCGTTCGTTACCTCTACCCATTTATTCTATGGTAGAAATTTTCCCAGTTTCTATTACCCAGTAGTAAAATGTAAGTTCTTCACAATACATTTTTTTTGGCAATAATGACAATATATCTGCATAAAAATGGTGTGTAAGATATAAAAATAGTAAGAATGTTTTACAGCAAAGTACGTAATTATGATAAAACTTTTCGTTTATGTTTGTCATACTTGCATTTTACAAATTATGAATAGTTCTTATTTGGGCCATTAATCCTGCATTTTTCTGTTTTGATGGTGGGTTGTGATGCATCAGCCCGCATACGGGCTGGCAGGATTACCAGGATGGTGTGCCAAGGATCCCCTCAGCTTGCGTGACCATTGAGGATGCCGAGATGATGGCCAGAATGTCTCATCTTGGTCACAAGATTGTGGTCCGGCTTTCGATGGCAGCCAAGACCCTCCCGGACGCCAACTCTTTCAACACTGTGGCAGAGATCAGGGGCAGTGAGCACCCGGAACAGGTGGGCAGGAATCAGGGGGAGTGGGCACCCAGGGGCAGGGGAAAGTGGAGAGGGTCAGCTCTGAAGACCTCGTGAATACACAAAATGTAACTGCATTCCTTTCGGTCATCGGGGTGCCTGGGTATGATATGGGCTTGTGGTTTTCGTGAGTGCTGCACTTTGTCTGCTAATTTCTGTGGTTCTCTCATGGACTCTCAGCTGGATTTAAGGATACAGGAAGCTGGACACAGGAGGCTAGATGCAGGAGGCTGGAGACAGAAAGCTGGACCTAAGGATACAGGAAGCTTTAAACATTAAAACTTGTGGCTCTAGTGAATTTTATTTTTAACTCTTCGTTCTAAAGGAGTTTTCAGTTAACTTCCTCTTAATAGAAGTTTCTTTTGGAAAATGTGTGCAGAGGCTGCCCTAAATTACACTGAAGCCTGTTAATAGTGCATTTGGGGATGTGCGTTTAGCTTATTAACAGCTGTGCGCCACAACAGCATTTTGAAACCAGGGCCGCCCTCGATTTGCACACTGGCCTGTCATTTCTAGGCCGGCTTCCAGTGGCAGTTGGCGGGGGTGGAGGGGGGAGATGTCTGCCCACATTTTTCTTCTTAACAGTTTTTGGGGAAACAAACTAAAGCAACACTTCATAGCCCAGTGACGGGGGAAAAAATCTAAACGCAGCACATGATCACTTGCTAGCTGCTGACTTTACAAATCAGGTTGATCCTGGGAGACGGATCTTCCCCACCCCCACGAGTTAACGCGCCTATCTGCTGATGCACACATAACTGATTTTTATTTTTTTTTTACCTATAGCAGGGGTGCCTAACCCATTGATCGCATCTTTCTTTCGTTCTTTCTTTTCCTTTCCCTGTTTTTATATTATTCTGTCCTATTGATGTTTTGAAGTACCACAACACACCCATTTAAAGCACCTTGGGGTGACACTGTTGTGAAAGGCGCTATATGCAAATATATTGAATTAAAAATATACTGAGGGGACCCTCCCCCGGTCAGCAGCAAAATATAGGTGCACGGTACCAGCATAGGGCACGGTACTCTCAGAGCACCATGGATTCACTGAGCCTTGACAGTGAATAGCTGCAGCCTCAGGTCACCTGGTGCCAGAAGTTGATGGACTTGCATAGACTCTTAGTTGGCAGGTGCCCTTCACCGGAATGTAGGTGTATTCGCAGAAATAAACCAGATACAATTTGGATCTAGTTATTAATGAATGCAGACAGAGTACCAGGTGCATTGTATGAGTAAACAAATTCTGTTTCTTAGTAATTTTGTGTTATCTAATTAATTTATGTTTGACATGTTTAAGTATAATGTATTCTCTAGATATTTGGAGGGAAACGGCACCTCAGCGCCCCACATTAATGAACCACAACTGCCTGTATCTTTGATCTAGTTGTGTTCAGAAGAGACCGTGAGCCATTAACCCAAATTCAGAGCTTTCAGGGTTGGGCCTTGGGCAAAGAGATACTGTGTCATGACAGCTCAGAATGCTGATGTCATTTCCTGCCCTGTGACCCATATGAGTCACCTTCCCGGCTCACTTCCCCAGCAGAGCAGACACCGGAATTCCCCTAAGGGACCACATCACCATAAGGTTCACCGCGAGGGTACGGTGCCGGGCTTCAGAGAACGACGTCGTTCCCTACTGCGGGACTACATCGCCATAAGGTTCCCTGTGAGGGTACAGCGGCGGGTTTCAGAGAACAATGCTGTTCCCAGCACCTATCTGACTGCATCACCCAGGGAGGGTACTGGCTGCATTGGGTCCAGTCTTCTTTACTGTAGTGTTATTAAACCACATTCCATGTGATGATTTAAAATGATCACTGTGACCTTGTAGTGGATAAGTGTTTATGGAAGATGGTTAGCGTCAGGGTTATGGTTACGGGGTGCTTTCACACTGCAGGATTGTAGTTCCCGGGATGCAGTTAAAGAACCCTTTTTTAGTTCTTGTTCCAGACTCAGTACTTTTCATTGTAATACAGACTACTGGGGAGGCTCTTACAGTGATTTAACCAATATACTTTTGTCTAATATCGCCGGGCTTGAAACTCTCCAGCACTTATGAGCTGGATAACATAACATTTTTAATTCAATGGAAGACAAAAGAGCGATCTGCTGGCCAGATTTAATAATGAAATATAAACGCGTATAAAAGCATGTTTCCCATTTTGATCAGAATCGATCCTCCCAGTAACAAATAACTAACAAAATGACTTATTTATCCTTGTTTCAAAACGGCTTGTTTTGGTGTAGCAGTGTATTTTCGTATGAAATTATGTGTGAAGTTTAACCTACGAGCTTTTTGCGATTCCTGTGCTTATTTAGCATAAAGGTCCCAGTTCCTATTGTGTGTTGTAAAAGTGACACACCAAAGTGGCCAGGAGCTACAAAAGTTCCCAGTCGAGATGGACCAAGAATTTGTAACCAGGAACTATGTTCTGGAACTTTGGAAGTTTGGCTCTAAAGCTGTCTCCCACCTGCTGCCTGTATCAGTGCTCTCGGGCTGTTTCCTTCTGGCTTTTACTTTCAGTTTATCACCAACTGGGGCTGGGCGCTAAGTGGGTGAAATTTCCTGCCTTGGAGAGCAGCTTCATGTTCACCTCGTAGTTGGTTCCAGTCCTGCTGGAGACTCTGGTTTCTCTTCTGCAAACGGCCGCTTTCTTTAGTGGGTTTTGGAAGGCAGTGCAGGCGCATAAAGTTCCGTTGCTCTTTGGTCGATTTGGGTTCCTCTGACAGGGCCAGGTCTGTGCAGGAAAGCTGTCTTTCTAAGGATGCTGAAGATGACAGAGACGCAGAGATGAGCCCTGAAAAAGTAGTTGCCATAACAACCAGTGCCCTTGCATTTTGGGTCTCTTAGTTCAATATAAGCTTCTGTTCTGTTCTGTTCTGTTCTTCTCTTGGGTCACTGGCCCAGAATCTAAAGTGAACTGAAATATTAGTTCTCTACTGCTATATTTCTGTTCTATTATTTTACAGGAATTGTTTCTCTGCGTTTCTATTGTTCTGATCTCAGATCAGCATAGATTAGGAGGCAAGACTAGCTCTTTGACCTTTGCCCTTTGAGGTGGTGCTAATCAGTGGACACCTGGACAGCTGGGACGTGGGACAGGGAGCCATGGATGACGGTGGAGGCGCTGTCATTTCCTGGGAGGCGCTCTCTCTGCTCAGAGACTTGGGTAAGTGCCGGCACTGCTGTCTTTATCAGAGACCCATTCTCGGCTTTTCCGCACAGCCAAGGCACTTTATTTCCATTCTGATCTATAAAATAAATATTCCGTTGCAAATGAGTTTTGGTCTAAATGTAACAATAACATCACTTGGTTTTAATTTGCCCTCTTTCAATGTTTTTATATTAAACGTAGAGCAAGAAAATGAGTCTGATTTTAAATTAAAAGACGTTTAAGGGGGAATGGCAGAGAGTTCCACCATTTGAAGTAACGTTTAAAACATGGGCAGTAGCTTGGAGACGGATAACTAAAGAGTCACATCAGTTCTTCACCTGGGCCAGATCCTTAAACTGGGTCTTTTGATGATATTGCTTAGTGAAGTCACATGGCAGGTCACATGACGGGTCATGTGGCCATGGCATGAAAACAAAGCTTTAGATGTGTGATACTGCTGCACGGCCGTCCTTTAAGAATGTAAAGCTTCTTCAGATGTGGTTCAGGGATTCATTTAAAAATACCGGCCCTGTATGTGTTCGGAACCGTCCCTGGAGTCAGTCTGTGGTCATCAGACCCCATCAGGGTTCTTCTTTACCCAATTAACAGCATATCTGAGATGTCTGCCCTCGCCATTCTTCATTTTCCGTCATTCCCAAACTTTCTGTCGCCCTGTTAATTGGGTGAAAGTAGCTGTAGGATCCTCTCCACACTCCTGACTTTCTCTAACGACCCAGAAAGTCCTCACTGTTAAAGTTCGCCACTCTGGAGGAAAGGGGGGGGGGCAATTTCTGAATGTGCTGGCATATGAAACGCAGTGGGAAGAGGGGAAGAAAGGAGAGGAGGAGGAGAGGGGAGGGGAGGGGAGAGCGAGGGGCTGGTTGCGGTGTGGCTGAGGGGAGCGAGCTGCGGGAATTCCCCCCGTGAGCCTGATGGCACCGAAGCACTGCTTTAATAAACCATCAAGCTGTGGGTGAGAGGAGGGAGCGGGCCAGAAGTGAAACGGGAGCGCCTCCCCCATCTCAAACGGCATGTTTAAGCCAAAAATAGACCGCTAACCAACATCTCACTTTGCAAGTCAAAGATAAGATCTGCACACTTTAACATAATGGATGGTTAGAAACCACTAGAATTTAGTGAAGGCTGTCATTAAATGGGGTCTGATCCCTTTCAGGGGCCTCGGAGTCTTTGAATAATAGATATTTTTATTCAGTCGAGGGGTCAGAAATGCAGAGGATGATGGTGTATTTTTCAGTATTTGCATAGCCGTGTTTTCCTGTATTACGGACCGAATGGTTCAAGTACTCTTTTGTTTGGCATTTTTTAATGTTCAGTGGGAAGCCACAAAAAGTTAAAAATGACTAGCTAATTCCATCTTTTGTTTTTTCTTCTTTGGGGGGGGTTGCGGTCCGCCGGTGTGCTAAGTGTCCAGTGCGTGGCCTCCTTGGCCGAGCCTCTGTCCCCCACTGGGCTCAGAGTGGTAGCTGACTCCACCCACTGTCCCCAGGACTACGCCCTCGGAGGACGGTGCGCGCGGTGCTGTGGACAGCGGAGGAGCAGGGCGGCGTGGGGGCAGCACAGTACTACCAGCTCCACAAGGCAAGGCCCCAGCGCCTCCCACAGACAGCATCTCTGATGGACCCCGCCAGGTCTGCAGAAGTAAACGCAGCCTAGGAGATGAGTTCAGCAGCTGGACGGCCCCGTGAAGCGCTGCTTCCCTGTTATTCAGCACCACTGGCAGCTGCCTACTGGCACAGCTGAGCATAAGCGCCTTGTTCGAGGGACTCGAACCAGCAGCCTTCACGGCGCTGCAAGAATCAGCTTTCGATAAGGAGTGAGATAATTACTCACATGAGGTTGGATGCACAGCGCAGTCTAAACTTAGTACACATGCAGTAGGATTATCACATAGCTGGTGGTGGACTGGGGTCCTGTTCTGGCTTTCCCCCCTGTCCTGTGGGGGAGGCTTGATCTGAGCAGTTAGGCTTAGCTAAAGCTTGAGCATACATGACACTTCAGGTGATATTCCATAACAACAGAGCCAATTCAACATGAAATAACTGATTAAAATAAGATTTAAAAAGGTCATCTCCTACTAAAAGAAGTTGACCACAGCTTTGAAGGCAGTTCTAGGAGCCGCCGGTAGGGCTGAAGTGGACGTGGTGGGCCCCTGCTATTTGTCTCGCTGCCCCCTGCTGGCAATCCTGGTTTCCATGGAGGAGGGTACCGGATGGAGTATGTAGCATCCCCCAGCCCCCACCCTGCCAGGCTCGCTGCTTCAGAGCAGGGCATTACTAACCACCAAGACCAGCAGCAAAATGCCTTTAACGCAGTGGGAACTGGGGTGGAACACTTCAGTAACCAAAGTATTTTAAAGGTCATCTTTGGATACCAAATTCTAATTCCTATAAAATTGTTTTATAAGTTACATCAAGAACATTTTTATGGCAGACATTGTGTTCTGCTTTTAATTAGTTTATGGAAAAATTGGGTTAACATACACAAAACAACCCAAGACAAATAAAAAACAAATGTTTACTGCACGTTGGTATAGTATATCATTGTGAACGTGACAACTTGAAAAATAATTCTCACTAGTGGTATTTGCTGCCCCCTTGTGATTAACATCAGTAAATCATTTGACACTAAAGAGTAATAAAATGGCTTCTTGTTTTTAGAAATTGGTAAGAAATCTGGTGGAAGTTATAGCTGTAAACCATAAGCTTGGTTTTGTGTCCTGTCCCCTTGCAGGCTATCTCTGCGCTTGGTTTTGTGTCCTGTCCCCTTGTAGTGTCCATCTCCGTCTGTGGTTTTCTGTCTTGTCCCCTTGCAGTCTGTCTGTCTGCCCTTGGTTTTGTGTCCTGTCCCCTTGCAGTGTCTATCTGTCTATGGTTTTGTGTCTTGTCCCCTAGCAGTCTGTCTCTCTGTCCATGGTGTTGTGTCCTGTCCCTTTGCAGTTTGTCTCTCTCTGCCCTTGTTTTGTGTCCCGCCCCCTTGTAGTGTCCATCTTTGTCTGTGGTTTTCTGTCTTGTCCCCTTGCAGTCTGTCTCTCTGCCCTTGATTTTGTGTCCTGTCCCCTTGCATTGTCCCTCTCTGTCCTTGGTTTTGTGTCCTGTCCCCTTGCATTGTCCTTCTCTGTCCTTGGTTTTGTGTCCTGTCCCTTTGCATTGTCCCTCTTTGTCCTTCGTTTTGTGTCCTGTCCCCTTGCATTGTCCCTCTCTGTCCTTGGTTTTGTGTCCTGTCCCCTTGCATTGTCCCTCTCTGTCCTTGGTTTTGTGTCCTGTCCCCTTGCATTGTCCCTCTCTGTCCTTCGTTTTGTGTCCTGTCCCCTTGAATTCTCCCTCTCTGTCCTTGGTTTTGTGTCCTGTCCCCTTGCAGTCTCCCTCTCTGTCCTTGGTTTTGTGTCCTGTCCCCTTGCAGTGTCAATCTCTGTCTATGGTTTTGTGTCTTGTCCCCTAGCAGTCTGTCTCTCTGTCCATGGTGTTGTGTCCTGTCCCTTTGCAGTTTGTCTCTCTCTGCCCTTGGTTTTGTGTCCTGCCCCCTTGTAGTGTCCATCTCCGTCTGTGGTTTTCTGTCTTGTCCCCTTGCATTCTCCCTCTCTGTCCTTGGTTTTGTGTCCTGTCCCCTTGCAGTCTCCCTCTCTGTCCTTCGTTTTGTGTCCTGTCCCCTTGCAGTGTCAATCTCTGTCTATGGTTTTGTGTCTTGTCCCCTAGCAGTTTGTCTCATTGTCCATGGTGTTGTGTCCTGTCCCTTTGCAGTTTGTCTCTCTCAGTTTTGGTTTTGTGTCCTCTCCCCTTGCAGTCTCTCTCTCTGTCCTTGGTTTTGTGTCCTGTCCCCTTGCATTCTCCCTATTTGTCCTTGGTTTTGTGTCCTGGCCCCATGCAGTCTCTCTCAGTCTTGATTTTGTGTCCTGTCCCCTTGCAGTCTGTAATAATGAGTTCTTCTCCCCAATCCTCTCCACTGTCCTGCATGACCCTCTTCCAGGTTAACATCTCCAATTTTGATCTTGTGATGGAGTCAGACCTGGGCACCTTCAGGCCCCTGGGAATCCAGTTCACAGGCAGCCAGAAGGCCCGGGTCATTATGAGAGAGGTGATGAAACTTCTGGAGCATATCAATGCCACAGCGCTGGAGGAGCACGGCGAGGGGACAGACATCAATCAGTGGATGGAGGCTGGTGTGCCAGGTAAGAATCCCTTGAGCCCCCATGATCCCACTGGCTTCACACTGTCCCACACCAGGTCTCATTATAGGTACAGTAGCAACATCTTTAATAGTGATCTTTAATTCTCATCGTTACGTCTGTCAATTTATTGACCTATTCAAGGACAGGGTGCGAACCAGCCTTCGCTGGATTGTCCAGTGTCTTTCAGTCCATTTCCACTTGTAAGTCTCAGTCTCTTCCAGTTACTGTGCTTGATGGTACACGGGGCTGGTGGACAAACTGCAGAATGGTAATGTACTTTTTCTACCACCAGGGGGCTCTTGTGCTCCAGTGATTTTATTTGTTCGGACCCCTAGTCATTCTCTGTCTAATGGCACAGCTTTCTGTATATCAGCTCTCTCTGAAAGGATGGCCACTGGCTCGATATCGCTCCAAAACCTCAACATTAATTAACAAGAAACTCTCCTGCCACGCATTATCTTATAGTGTGTTCAGTAGCTCAACAGGTAGAGAATTGTGCTAGTAATACAAAGTTTGGAGGCTCAAATCCGAGGGAGCAACCATAAGCTGTAACTCTTCCCTCTGCTGTAAGTTGCTTTGGATAAAAGCATCAGGTAAATGTTAATGAAAACCATGAGAATCAAGCATGTATTTCATATTCAGCCAGAGAAAACAAATGTGAAATTTAGAATGCACAGATAATTTGATTTGGAAACCTGGATTGCCGTTTGCACTGATATAACTGCTAACATATGTACAATCTTGTGGGTTTATGTATAATTTAAAAAGTCTATGGCACTGAGGTTTCTCTCTGTGTCAAGTATGCGCACAGTGAAGCTCTTTCTCCTTCTGAAATTTAGGAACAATTTCAGAATGACTTGCCTCAGGGTTGTGGTTCAGTACTGTGGCACTCTCGGTTCCTGTGTAATCATACCTGTATAAGAGGTTTAAGCTATTGGAGTACATGTGGCTCCTTAACACCCCCTGCCCCCCCCCCAGGAGCCAGCCTGCACACAGCAGATAGCAAGTACTTCTGGTTCCATCATTCGGATGGGGACACCATGACTGTGCAGGACCCTATGGAGATGAACCTGTGCTCTGCAGTGTGGGCCACCGTGGCCTACGTAATCGCTGACTTGGAGGAGATGCTGCCTAGATAGTGCACCCCCTCCTGTTACACCAGTGCCCTCAGATGTGCATGTAGGATCGATAACTCTCCCCGGACATTCCAATCTATATCCTGTCAAGGTTAGATATACTGTGGATGAAGATTAAAAATGCAAACTAACCTGTACCCTCTATGAGACAATGTAATCTCAGGGCTTTTAAAACCCAGTTTTTTAGTTTTAAGAATGATTTCTATTTCTTGGAGCAGAAATAAAACGTATGTTTTATCTGTATATTTTGCCTGATGTTTTGCTTGTACATTTGCTTGTATGTTTTGTCTGACATATTGGCCAGAACATTTAGTCTATTGCCTGTATATTTTGTCTGTTTTGCTGGTAAGCTTTATCTGTACGTTTTGTCTGCACATTTCCTATGCAGCTACCTACGTTTCGTCTTGCGTTCCGATCCCATGGCACGGCAGAGTAATGATATGACTGTTGGGCCCTTGAGCAGGGCCCTTAACACCAGAAGTTCTAATCCTGGCTAACCCTGAACTTTGACCCTATGCTTTTCTCACTTTGAATGAAAACATCTGCAAAATCAATAAAAGCGTTTGTTTATCTTAGGAATGGACATGACTATCAAAACTTTCTTTGCCCGTTAACGTGCTTAGACTCCTTGCACTCCTTAGCATAGATTCTCCATAGATGTTTGTGGTCATTCAGTTCTTCCCTAAGTATTTTGAACATTTTTGAAATGCTCCCGTTTGAAGAAATAATTACACATTGACTCGCAGCGATCCTGTCCTTTGCGCGATTTATCTCCGTACCTTTTGAGGCCAAGACTGGATGGACGTGGACGACTTTGGGGACAGTAAATTCGTTTTCGAACAAACCTGGTTGCTGTGTGTTTTTCTCCCCCTTGATTTATTTAGATTTGGTGACTGCAAAGGCATTGTAGCTGTGCCAGTGACGGTGTCTACTTTTAACGGCCCATTTGCTAATCTCCTGACTGCTGTAGTAAGTGCATACTGTGTACTATGCACTGCATGTGTTGCATTACAGCAGGAGTGCAGTTACCCCTCTGGATGACCGAATTTTCTGAATGACTGTTGTGTCCTTACTGTCTCTGTTCTCAGCTGCTTTGGTGACCTTCAGCTACGTTAATACATATTGTTCTTATTGTGCTAACAAAGCAATAAGTAATCAGAAGAGGTGTAGAAAGAAGCTGATGGTCATTACAGCCCTTAAACCCTAACCTAACCCTAACCCTGCCTGCTGTACCGACAAGGCAGCCATTACCACTCTGTAGCTTACTGTATTTGTCTTCAGCAGTCACCATGGTACCGCTGCTGAGGGCCTCGTTCCTGTGTCTTCACCGGCTTGATTTGCCAGTATTTATCTGTGGATACTCGAGAAGTGACATAGTGACCTAACTGATCCCTCCCCTCCTCCGTAGTGAAACAGATTATGATGATGGTTGTTATTATCATTAGTCACTGTGGCGATGGCACATCCGCTTTCGCATGCTGTACTCATTCAGCAGACACCCTGCGCACAGGAAAAGGAGTCATTTTAAGGTGCCGTCTGTGGACGATGTTGAACGTGGAGCACCGCATGCTGGATCAGAGCATTACGGAAGATTAACTCAGGAGAGACCAAGCGCTGCAGCCCAGGGACTGTCAAATAATATCAAATTAAACTGGATTCATGTGATCTGCTGCTTACAGGCAGCAGTCTGAGTGAAATATACAAATATTTTCATCATGGCTTCCTCATAAATATTCAGTGTCAGCCTGATCTGCATTCGGCCCCGGCCCTAAAGGAGACGCTCTATCTTATTTTGCCTTACAGTCAGGCGGATTAATAACTGAAGTTCATAAAATCTATATTGATATATACTGGAATTATTCAGCTTCCGTGTATGAAGCACATTTTAATTTTAGTTATAACAAACCCTCCAATTCAGCTGCTAGAGTAACGCTGAGAATCTCCGGATGAAGTACAACCGTCTTCACCTTTGTGGAGGTAAGAAAACACTTCGCAAATGATACATGCCCCTCAAGCGCCGCATGACATTAACTCCATTATTATCGTTATTATTATTATTATTAAGCTGTTCAGCATCAAAAGGAGAAATAGCAAGAACATCAAACCTAATTAGCATATTGCTAACGAGGTCAGCGGCTGTGTGGTCTGCAGCCTTCGTACTCAACACAGTCTAACCAGCTGCAAATATACAGTATCTGTGAGTGTTTAGAATGCCTGCTGCCTAATTGAATACTCCAGGTTTCACCAATGAATATTTCATAAGGCCATTCAGCAGTACAATACCTCTTACTATTATGTTTTAATGCATGAGGTGCATTTAATCCAAAGCAAAAATAAACCTCTAAAATATGTTGTATCAAAGGCTTTCCTAGGATGTCCACTGAGGATCAAGGGGGGGGTGTAACAGTGCCCTCTAGTGGCTATCCAACAATGGGCCTGCTGACAGCTTCTCGGAATGTTTAATACATGAGGCAAGGGTGTATTCTTCCTAAAATACCACATTATTCTTGATGCATGCCATTCTTGAACAATAGCTGATGCATATTCAAATGATATTTTTCCCCCTTGTTTCGTTTGTTTTTGCAGTGTATTTCCTCCTGCTTAGCATATAGCGATAGGCCATAACATTAAAATCACTTACAACTGAAGAGAATTACATTGATTATCTCATTACAATGGCACCTGTCAAGGGTGTCATTATATATTAGACAAATGAACGGTCTGTTGAGGTTTTTGAACAATAAGTTACTGAGTGACTTTGACAAATTATGATGTATTGATGATTGGGTCAGAGCATCTCCAAAATGGTAGGTCTTGTGGGGTGTTCCCAGTATTGACCCAGTTCCCAGTGGTCAATATCTACCAAAAGTGGTCCAAGAGTGGCCAAGCGGTGAACTGGCAATTGGGTCATGGGCAATATGGGCAACAAGGTAGAACAAATCATGGGAATGTCGAATCAATATTCGGTGACGATGTCTCTACAACGTTGTCAGGGGCGGACTAACTTCTCTGGGGGCCCTAAGTGGGGCATTGGAGATATAAAGCATATATAGACCAATGGAACATCAATAATATTCTAATTTAAGGGCAGAATGCCAGTAGTACAACTTATCAATCACGGTGGGGGCGGGAATGCTGTCGGTAAAATTTGCTGATGAGAGGAGGGGGGTATCGCGCCAGAGGATAGATGGGTTACATTTAAGAAATGTAATCATTTCCTCTTTTGCTAAGGTTAGTTTTTAATTTTCGCACACGTTTATTTAATTGTGTTCCTTCCACCTCTGGTCACAAATTGTCTACCACTCTAGCGAGACGGTAGCAGACAAGGTAGATCTGTTAGTCTGCGTTAATCTTTGTGTCGGTTTCTTCTTGTTAGGCTACTTCGTAGTTCGCTTGGCGGTGAACAACTGGTGGATTCCTGTGATAAAAGAAAACTGGGTAGGGTTATCTCTTACATGTTACTGCTAGGACGGGAGCAAAATTGTCTATCCTGAAAACTGTTACTAAAAATGCAAATAACACACGTTACTATCGTTTAAATGACCATACTGTGTTATATCCTTAAATATAAGCTCTGGAAATTCTGTCTTTGTGGGGCCCCTGGTTTTCGGGGGCCCAAAGCGGCTGCCTATCCTTGTTTTATGGTAAGTCCGTCCCTGAACGTTGTGCCAGTGAGCAAATGACCTCACAGACATGCTTTGCTGATGGATTTTACAGCATCGCGGAGACATTGTGCCAGTGAGCAAATGACCTCACAGACATGCTTTGCTGATGGATTTTACAGCATCGCGGAGACATTGTGCCAGT
>JAAGVU020000129.1:5369409-5386954 GCA_011763525.2 Mormyrus iriodes
TGGACCTAAACTGTCAACCACTTATTGCAAAGGTTTGTGTGTGTGTGTGTGTGTGTGTGTGTGTGTGTGTGTGTGTGTGTGGTCCCATTGGAATTACTATAAATCTCCTTCTGCAAAGATTAAAGCCACATATGAACAAAAAAGTAGTTGTTTTTAGTGCACAACAAGGAGGCAAATCAGTGGGGAGGCAGCCTGCCCCCTCAGGAGGAGCACTCCTCCTGTCACAGCAGCTGTCTCTAGGGCCGTGACGACGGGTCCCTGGGGGCCCCAGGCTGGCTCTCTGAACCTCCATGCTGCTTTCTCCTGCTTCTATGAAAGACCTCATCGGTTTATTTGGCAAACAAGTAAAAATGGCTGCCATTTAGGCTGTCGTGAAATACAGAGATGCTCAGGAAGCTGCAAAGTGGGGAGACAGCTCCCCGAATATCACACAGGAGCCGTGATGAACTGGGTCAGTGTGTCGTGATGCTGCTCAGTTCCGCCCCAGCGTGTGATCCGGACCGTAACATCGATTAATTAGCCGCATAGTCTGGGGAGTTACGTTCATCCTCTTTCTGCGGATCCCCAGAGAGGATGTGAACTTTGCCCTGTGGTTTTGTGGCCTGATGTGGGGTTTCAGGCTATGAAATATACACTGATGCTAATTCTCAGGCCGTGCCTTTTGAGAGCATCGCCTCCAATGGTTTGAAAGGGTAAAAAAATGCTGAGCGCGAACTACCTGCCTTCTGTAAAAGCTTGATTCTTTTTTTTTTTAAACCCAGTTCTCACAGAGATTGAAGAAATTGCCTCCATTTCTGCCCCCTCTTATTCTTGCTTCATAATGCTCCCACCGTAATTTTCCTGAAAGGGGCATCTGCTATCTTGGTCTATTTCTGAATAGGTGGGTAAGGTATAGCTCTTTTAACTTGTGCTTTTTTCGATCGACAGTCACAATTCCTCTCCAGGAAGCTGGGAGCAAACTATTCACCATTAAAACCGCTCTCGTGCAAGTTTTGTCTGATTTTTCTATCATCCTGCACACTGGCAAATATCTTTCCTGCGTAATGTTAACTAATCTGAATAGCTGATGAGTTGTTTTGCGATCCTCAAATCTTGGTCAAAGGAGCAGCTTCAGATCTCTTTGGGCTTCTCGGCCTGGTTGCTAAGCAGACCGCTTTGTCCAGGGTTTGGGGTGACTTGGCGCGAGACCCTCAGATGGATGAGCGGAGCAGAAGGTGGACGGATTTTTAGGGGGCTATTCGCTGTTGTTTTTATTTCCAGTTTAGCTGGGGGGGGGGGGCACAGGCAAATCAGAGAGCTGCTTTGTTGATGTTAGGCCTGGCTGCCATGGGGACGTTGTGAGAAATGAATTCTGGGAAGTGCTGGTGGCTCTGGGCCACTGGAAAGCTAGTTTACTTTCTCCAGCCTCATCGCTGATGGAGGGAGGGACAAAGGAGCACATACTGTGTGCTGCCGCTGGTGAGCCAGGAAGCGCAGACACCATGCTTATCAGTCGCCTGCCTGAATCCGCTCTGATATTATTATTTTGAATTTCTCATTAATGTTCGGCCTGAAATGTGCGCACCTTTGGACGGCCCCTCTCTCACGTAGTCTTCAGTTTCAGGGTGTGTTATACCCCCACGGTTTATCTGCAGAGTCTTTGCAGCACCATTTAAAAACATCCTCTAGCTGACAATCTTTGTATCATTATTGAAAAGATGTCAGCTGTCACTTTGTCATGGAACATTGTCCGTTAAACGGTTTAGCTTTGTGCATGTATTGTAACATACAGTGTTCCTTATTTGGGAACCTCTGGATTACATGAGCAGCCCTTTTTAAAGCACACGTCCTTCACCCGGGTTCTGAGCTGCGTTTGAGGGCAGCAGGATGTCAGCATGAAGCTGTCACATAGGTCCTGCTCCTTTTTGATGTGTTTATTTGGTGACGAGCACCCCCCTCCTGATACAGCCTCCTGTGTGTGAATACCCAGGCATGGGAGATGCGGGGGGGAGCTTCTCACACCGCTTTGCCATTTCACATTTCATATCCCATATATCCATTTGCCCCTCCCCCCGGTGGACTCGCCGCCTCTCATTTTTTTAGCATGAAACCTCAGTTGCTAAATTCGCCAGCTCCGCTGTTCCCCAAAGGCTGGAGCCTTGTTTTTAACACTGGGTGTGAAATGTACTGCGGAGCAAAGGTTTCAGCAGCTCATGTGGTGTGGTGGGTCCATTTCCACCTGTTGTGCGTGTGCGTGTGTGTGTGTGGAGTGGGGGTCTAATAGGAATGAAGGTAAACTGGCGATGATCCATAGGCCCAGATCTGTATTTGCAAGGTCAGACTCCAAATGTGTCTCTGCCTTGTGCATCAAAACACTGGTGAAATCTGCCCGTTTTTTTGAGTTGCTGTTTAATGCTGGAGGTGTGTCCGGATCCTCACACTGCAGTCCCCAGGTGGGGGGCCCTCTCTGGTCATTCTGCTGCATGACTCCTTTGAACAGAACCAGACAGACGCTGAACTGGGGAATGCAATATTCAAAGAGAGATTCAAGGAGAATTACTGTCTTTTGGATAAATTGTCAGTTATCCTTCCATGCTTACAGACCATGGCATGTTTTTCGCTGGGAAAGTGAGGAGATATATGCTTTTAATCAGATTAACAGTTTAAAAAGTAAGTATGCGGTAATCTCAGCTAGGGAGATTATATCTCCTCTGTTTTTGATTTGGCACTGATATGACCTCTGTAAATAGAGTGAGGAACAATATGCATTTCATCTTCATCTCCTGCATATCTCCATATCTCAGGAGGGAGGCTCTTGTCAAAGGGGAGGTGATTTTGTTTCGTTTGTGAAGAATTATTGTGAGCATACAAAAAACTGTTAATATTTCGAACCTGGAGAATTGAAGCTATGATTTCGTAGTTAAAATGTGATGAATCCATTTAGACTTACTGCTGCTGTGACCATGCCTGCCTTTCCTCCACCACCCCTCCTTACAGGCCATCCCAGGCAGCCAAAGAGGTCTCCTCCATTCTCTTGTCCCTCTTTTTAAAGGCCTGTTTATGCCCTGAGACAGGGTACATTTCAACCCTTTTCTTTTAGTTTCCTGTACGCGTGGGCAGGTCTGCCAGAGGCAGTTTTAATGGTGCTTTGCATCGCGTTTTCCGTCGCGTTTAGGGTCTGGTGTCAAGAGGCCTCCGGTCTTGGAACTCCAGCAGAATGGGCAGTATGTAGAAGTAACGCATTAACGTCCAGTGCTTGGCTAGAGTTAGCTGGGCAGCCCGCGGCCCATGCAGCCATCTGATTCCACCAAAGAGGCGTACAGGGGGCCATTAGTGAGAATTCCTGCTATCTGGGGAGGAGGGGTTGGCTGGGGGAGTGGGATGAGCCTGGGCCCCGCTGTCAAGCACCAGACGACAGGGTTTTATAATGATCTGTCATTGACTTTGTTCAGAGAGGCTCTCTTTGTAAACTTGCAAAACACAAAATGCTGCCTTTTGCTTTTAGCAAAACTAACGATGTGTAACAGTGAGTAGGCTATGTCTTTCTCATGAGTATTATTTAGCCTTTTAACTTCCCGGTAAAACAAAATACATTATAAATAATAAAAATAGTGTCTAAACTGTAAAATTCTACAGTTTCTCTTTTGTATCAATAGTAGCAATACAAGAATAACTGTCTTGGCTGACATTTTTGAGAGAAAAGAGTTTCTCGTTAGAATTGGCTACAGGCTTCCTTGGGACAGATCTCCTCCATAAGTACTTCCTTCGCTAGTACTGCTGCCCTGGCCTGAACATGCCGCCTTCAGCTTGCGGGTCGCCCTCACCCTCTGAGCTTTGGAGGAGTGGCTGATCTATCATGGAAAAGTGCAGGTGGTGCAAGCAATAGGAGCAGATACCGAAGTTTAATGTCAAGTTAAGCGTCAAGTGTGTCTTTATTGTCAAACTGTCTGTTTACAACCCACAGCATACAGTGGCATGATATAATGCCCCACAGGACCGCGGGCGGTATATATACACACAGAGCTGTCAATTTTGGTCAGTTTGAAAAAGTCTGAACACGCATGCACTCGCATTTACACGCATGAAACAGTTTTATTACATGGTAAGTAGTCTGTACGGTTTTGCAAACTGCCCAAACGCTTTCGATGTAGCTAATTTTAGGTTTATAATGGATTAAAATAGATTTTCCGTACGATTTCTTACGTGAGTGTGAGAGTCTGAAAGTGTGAGTGTCATGCCAGATGCGTGTTGTAAACAAGACAATGCAGCACATGGGGGAGGGGGGGAAAGGAGTGATATCTAATAAACAAAAATAGAGAATATACATAAACTAACAAAGGGGAGCTAGGGGTCCCCACACAATATATCAGATATGGTGGTGACTGTAGAAATAATAAATAAAACGGATTTGACACATATGGGAAAAGGTGCCGTGTTGGACAAAGTCCACTGGATAGAGTGGCTAGTGCTTCTGGTAACCAGGTTTATAAAGGGGCTGGTAAAGAGTTCCTTACAGCTTTGTGGAAGATTCTTTTTCTCCAGACATTCTCCATCTTTTCATTTAGCCCGTTAGTTTCTTCGAACGCTTTCTGATTTCCCCATTCCTCTTAAACGTAGCTCAGGCTCGCCGTATCTTTGGGGCGCTTCTCCTAATAAGCCGCTAATCTAATGAAAGTGACTCTCGAGTTTCTGTGGCGCACTCTGATTGTCCCGGAGGCTGGACCTGCCACTTTGATTTACCGCTCATGCGACAGCAGCTATTGTCAGGCTTTACCCTGAAATCCACCTGGGATGCTCCTGTCCGAAAATGAAAATAAATAAATCCTCTAGCTGTGAAAGAATGGAGTTTGTAAGCTGTTGCGTAACGCATATGAGATGTGGAAGGTTGAATGAGCTCAGAGTTATGGGGTAAAAATAGAAAGTTTAAAAATGCAATTTTCTCTCAGTTTTTGGCATATAAATTGAATCTGTGTGCTATTAAATCCCAGTTCAGCAGGTGGGTGCCTGTTCATTCTGCTCATGTGGGATACTGACCTGTCCTTGGTGCCCCTGCACTCCTGAGCATCACAGTCTCCACACTATGCTGCTTTTTTCACAATTGAAGTAACTTGTGTCTTTTGTTGCTTCCTTACAGTTCTGTTAGTCCATCATCTTGCTGAGCACTGTTGACTTTTCTCAGATACTACCTAGAAGCTGCTCTCGTTCATATCTGCTTCTTATTTGGGACTCTCAATCTGTGCGTCTTCTGCATTCCTGGTGCTTCCGACCTATTGCTTTTATTTTCCTTGCTTTATTTCCCCTCAGTGAGGACTCCTTAATCCCAGGCTGTCCTTCTCCTGCTCCTGAACTCGCCAGCTTTATTTTACCCGTCCTTAAAAGGCTCCTTGATCTCTCAAATCTCACAAACCCTTAAATCACTCAATTACATGCCTGTGCCATCTGCAATCCACTTTCATAATTCCATTCTTGACCTTCCTGCAAGTAGATTTAATTCCTCTCACCCCCCTGAAATAACGCTTTTTATTTTCCACCAGCACTGTCTCCGTTCTCCCTGAACGTGATGGGCAGTTAAACTCCTACACTCCCCTTATCCTCCAGAAGTTTCCTTTAGAGCATTGGGAGGTGAATGGGGTATTGTGTGGTTGTCTTGGCACTGTTCTAAAATGAAAGGTATTTCTGCTCTTTCATCCCCATCTATTTTATTTAGCTCCAGTTCTTTGGACTCCATGCGGCACTCACGGTGGGGGCCGTGCTGCTTTAATCGTGTTCAGCATGCCAGTGAGATTCCTCAGTGAGGATCATAAACAAATAAGGAGCTGAAAGGTGGGGAGATGCGGTTCCTCTAATGGCTACCTGGAGGATCGGCTGACGCAGCCGTGGAGAGAGGGTCACGGGGGCCTCTGTTGCTATCAGAAAGAGCAAATGAGGGTTTTTTGTGGCCGGAGCTTGTTTTCTCCACTCCTCACCTTACACAAAAACCTTTCCTCAGAAGTAGGGTGTCTCGCTAGGAATTGGACGATCTCGCTTTTTGTATGTTGCCCCTGTATAGGGTGAGTCATGTGGAATTGAGCTAAATGGGTGGGAAGACCCTGGATTACAGGGTTTGCTCACCTTGTTCTGGGTCACATCACACACTAGCTGGGAAGGAGGGCACCTTGCTGTTCCCTCACCCCAACCATATTTTCATGATGTTTAGCCATATTTCATTTAATCATCATGTTTGGGGCGGTGGTGTCTTTAGGTCGGCAGGACATCTCAGTAGACTGCTAGATCAATTTCCTGTTAGTTAAGTATGGGGTGCCGGTCAGTTTGGACAAGTACCAGCAGTACAGATGTTCTAGCATATAAAGGGACACTCTGGGGGGCCTCTTGGATTAAGGGACCCATGGGAGACTGGGATGGACAATAAGTTGTAAAAAAGACCTTTGGTATAAGGGCAGTTTACCTTTAAGTCAGGAATATACCGGCTAGCTGCATGCTGCTGCCCTTGTGGATTCAGATTCTGATTCAGACCGTTCACACTGAATGTGAAGTGAATCCCGTTTCCATTTTTGTTCGCATGGAGGGAGTGCAGGTGAGGATTGCAAAGCTCTTAGAGCTGAGCATCACTTGGATGACACGTCATTTACTGTAGACGAAGCCAAATTCTGCTGGCGACATCTTTCATGAGAAATATTTGCATTCTATTTGAAAGCTGATGAATGATCCCAAGATAAATGTTTGAAGACTAAGTGTTCGATCTTATGAAATGATATTGTTGGTCCAACGTGTCACCTGCCTCCCGGTCTCATTTTCTCGTAATCCTAGCATAGATCGGTGGATTAGCGGGCCGCTGCCATTGCCAAAGGTGTGTATCTCCGATAACTGTGATTTGGAGTGGCTGTTCTTAGTGCTAGACAAACTGATGCATCATGAACCATTTGCTGTATTTTTTGACCCCACTAGATGGTGCTCTCTGATCAAAAAAGGACACAAAGCATGCCCCAAGGCAAAGCATGAGCACCATCTAGTGGGGTTAAAAAAATACAGCAAATGGTTCATGAAGCGTCATTATGTCCATCAGTAGCTGTTCTTGTGGTGCTGATGTGAAGGTGGGGGAGGGGGGCTGGGAATCCCTTCCGGTCCCTCTTTCGGCCCGGTGAGACCTTCTGCCTTGGCATTAAGGTTGTTGTGGGCTTGGCTGAATGAAGTGGAACATGTATCATTTTACAGCTTGCCTGGGCGGGGTGGGGCAGGGTGGCGTGAGGCGGGCTTACATTAGCAGGTAAACTAGCAGAAGGGCAGATGCATTCGCCGGCACAGTCACTGTGGTCCTGATGGGCTGTGAGGATCGAGCTGACAGCTTCTTGAGCGCCAGGCCGGTTCACACTCATGCTAAGGCTGCGGCCCGGGACCTTGAATCATCAGTTCCCTCGGATGAATGTAAGTGATATGCAGGTTGTACCTTTGGCAGGTGAGATGCAGGGTGTTTCAGTTCCACAGCCATTTGGGATCACTTTGCTGTTCCTTATTGTGGGAGCTTAATGGATAACATTGCTAGAGCAATTAAATCCACTGTGTAGAAAATGTACCCAAATATATTAATAACCTAAATGATGCTGAATATTTATAATGTGGCTTTTTGTGTGCATTGCTGTCCCCATGACCCAGTTTGTTTGTTTTTGTTGTTCATTATAGGACTTCACACCTTAGTAATAACTGGCTTTTATTTCTTTTTCTATGTAATTTTATAGTTGTTAGTGACTTCCTGGGAGCGAAATTCAACTATCTCAACCGATGTTGTTTTTTGTCATAGAATCAGGACTCGAGTTGTACTGAGACAATTTTTATATATATATAATATGTATAATTTGGCCACCCTATCCTCTCTTGTGTCGTTTGCTCTTGTAAAGGTAAATGTACTGACTGTATAAGGAGTACTCTCAACTGGGGCATTCTGATCCCCATCCAGACAAAAATACAATGCAGTCTGGACTGCACGATGGGTCCTCCCCTTGCATGATAAATTTTCTCGTCTTCCTCCCCCACCACCCCCTTGAAATACTCGACCGTTTGCTTAGAACCAAGGATTCATGGGAAATCGAGGATCACAGATTGACAGAAATAGGTTGCACGATCACAGATGGTATACCTGCTGGATGTGATATTAATCTCATGGATTCACAGGAGATGACAGGCAGGTGTGACAAATGCTGCTACTTTGCATAGGACATATTTATTTCCCGTATTCTAGAAAAACAGACCGCTTTCTCATTTTAATGTGCAGGTAATATGCAGTTTCATTTTGATCAGTGGGCTGTGCTCTGGTAGTGAACACAGTCAGGTCAGCTGTTCATGCAAAGTAGTTGCTGAACCTCCTCTATGTGAGTTATGTATGCTTATATACTCCGTGCTACAAATATATATTCACGTGCAAGACGTCAAACCCAAAAGCAAAAAAAAAACAACCTTGTTCAGCATTTTTCCCCCAAGGATCCCGTTTCCCAGTGGGAAATGCTTGAGAATAGACAACGTGCTTTATTCATATGATGTTGTGCCTCATCTGGGCCGAGGTGTGTAAAATATGCATGAAATGAGCTGCTTTGCGAGACTCAGCAATTCGCAAGCACTGCCTAACCTGCTCACAGCGACTGCTGGCTGACTGTGGGCGGAGCCTGATGATTTAGTGGCCCTAGTGACGACCCAGCAACTTGGGCCCTGCGTCCGGGAGCCTTCGGTTTCCGGCCCCAGTAACTGACAGCCGAGCGAATCTTTTGGCATAAAGTGTGCAGAGTGGCGTGCTCGTGTGGGCGGCCTCCCGAAGCACAGAAACCATGAATATGACGAAGAATATGCATGTAATATTTTTCCAAATGGATGTCCCCAGAATCTGCTAATATAGACGGTACAATTTTGATATTAGGATTACAACAATATCTGAGTTTCCACTGAAGCCAGTAAAACATTTACAGTTGCAGTTTTACCCCAAATTAAAGAGAAATTCATCCCCTTTAGATCACAGAGTGTCGTTGTGAGAATGATCCTACCTCACGCATATGCACATAGACTGTTTCCACTTACCTTATGACGCGCTTCAATGATGAGAGCGTGGTAATGTGCAGAATGTGTGACAATGTGCATTTTACACATCCCTCTTAGCTGTTATCACCTCTCCTCCTGTGAGGGAATGGTGTCCGAGTTGAGCTGAAGCATGACTCACAGAACATATGTTCATGCCCGTCGGCCCTTTTAAATCTGCTTTTCATTCAAATCCCTGGGTCAGCAGAGTGATCCCACCGCTGGGCCCTTGAGCGAGGCCCTTAACGCCAATTGCTCCAGGGACTGGCTGACCCTACTTTCTCCTCTACACTTCTTTCATGAGGTGGCTTCCTGGGATGCTTTTCCAACTGTCCTGGAGGAGCTCCCACGTATTTTGAGCACTAATTGGCTGCTTTTCCTCCACTGCTCCAAAACCATCTCTACTGTGTTTAGGTCAGGTGGCCAGGTCATGTGATGCCGCACGATCACTCTCCTTTGTAGGTGGTTTTGCATTTACTGTACTTTGACTGGTACTGTATCTCAGTTACAGAGGAAGGTAGTAGTAGGCACATTGTGACTGGCATGGTAACTGGCTGTCTTAAAGTGCTAATTTCTGAAAATGAATGATGTTAGCAAATACATCGCGCTTTAAGCATTTGTTAATATGCTAGCAGACTGTAACAGACTGTGTTCATTTTGGCATCGCAAACTGGTTAAAGTAACCCTCCTGATATTAATGCTTGCTCAGGCCTGTCCTGCATTAGTGGCTGTGTGACATTAAAGCAGATGAGGAAGGCTTCAAGAATCAGGTCTGGGCTTGATCCTCCCTTGCTCTTCCTGTCTGGGCAGGAGCTGAGTCCTCACAGAGTGACCCCCTCGAAAGGGGACGTCCGGCAGGCCGTGTGTCTCAGTGTTGCCAACTTTGGTCAGCTGGCTGGCTTGAGATTTTCCAATCGAGACAAGTCTTCGTACTCATTTACATGTATGTAACAGTTTGATTCCCTTGTAAATAATCTGCAAGGTTTGCAAACTACCCTAGTGCTTTTGATGTAGCTAACTTTAGGTTTTTAATAGAATTATATAGATTTGCCATAAGATTTTTTTTGCATGAGAGTCAAAGCGTGCGTGTCACACCAGATGTGTGAGAGTTGGCAGCCCTGGCCTCTGCGCGAATTATTGTGCCGTTTCTGTGTCGTGGATGCATTACACCCACGCCGTCAATACGGAGACCTTGAGTCATGAAAATATAAGTTGGAAAGGCCGTGTTCAGGGAACAGGTCCTGCTAGGCACATGGTCACTGCCCTGCCTCGTTTCTCAGCCTCACAGCCCAGGAGCGCCTGAGCACCCCTCCTTTCTCCACATCTGTCCCTCCTTCAAGATTTAAATTAAATGATGTCTGCAGAAGAAACCAATTCCTGCTTTGCAATTATGTCCTGATAACATTAGAATTTTTTCCCTTTGTGGAGAACGTTTGGCAAATAGTTCCCCCCCCCCCCCCCAAAAAAGGGCGATGTCATCATGTGATCGTATCTCCTTTTTCTCTGTTGTTTATAGGTGAAGTCTCCTTCAGCAAAAGGTTTTAGAAATAATGATGGAACCTCAGCGTATGAATCAATATGGAGGGACCCCCCTGAGGCAGGCTGGGGGTGTGTGCTTTCTTTGTGCTGTAATTATATTAATTAACCTCAGGTCATGCGGCACTCAACCGATCCAGGAGATGCTTCTTTGAGCTTCCATAAATTTTTTATGAAGCTCCTTTTGAACTTCTGGTGGATTTTTTTTTTCTTTTAAACTGCATCATTTTATTGCAGTGTTAGATTAATCCTCCAGGTTTTCAATAGTTTCATCTATTTTGCATAGCTATGATAATATTGTTTGTTTTGATTAAAAACCTTTGTTTCTGGTTTCATGTGTGTGTGTGTGTGTGTGTGTGTGTGTGTGTGTGTGTGTGTGTGTTTGTGTTTGTGTGTGTGTGAGACAGAGAGAGAGAGAGCGCTGTCTCAGAAATTCTTACAGAATTAAACATCAGAAGAATTGTCTTCTCCCCAGCTTGGGACTGCATATATGTATTTTTTTTTCTTCTCATCTGTCCTGGCTTGAAAGCTTAACGTGCGTGTGTGTGGTTAACACAGACACACACACACACACACACACACACACACACAAAATATGGTAGAGACACACCAAGAGGATGGGAAAAGGTGCAGAAAAATGCTTGGCTGCTGCCATATTTGTAATTAAATACAAAAACAAATTTTTGGAATCTCAGAAATACATTTCCTGATTCAGATTGAACAACATAAAAAAATATTATAGCAAAAAGAGTGCAATCAAAAATGTAATAGCCATGAAAGATAGACCATGAAAGTGTGACCATCTGTGTCGGGTCGCTAAGGTCAACTGCTACGGAGGTGAAACCACAACAACAGTGAAGGGTGGAGGAGTCGGGAAGGCTGATAACAAATAGCACCGACCAATCAGATTCTCCACAGCTAAGGCCTGTGCAATGTCTTGGCATAACTACATGTAAAATACCTGTATGGATGTATTAAGTGCATTTATTAGTGTTACAGCTGGAAATCTTGTGGCATAAGTGTCTTTTTATGTTGCTCAGTCCACTTCAGTCCAGTGGACGCATCGTCCTCATTTCCAAAAAGAATTTGGAAAATTTTGATTCCTCAGACCACAGGACAGTTTTCCATTTTGCTGCAGTCCCTATTAGACAATGGTTTTCAGACATGTTCCTGAGCCCATGCAGTGATCTCCACTATCAACTCGTGTCTGTTTTTAATGCGGTGCCACCTGAAGTCCCAACAATCACGGTATCCAGTATTGGTTTTTGGTCTTGTCCCATGCGTACTGAGATTTCTCTGGATTCTCTGAATCTTCTAATGTTATTATGTACCACAGATGATGAAATTCCCATATTCTTTGCAATATTATGTTGAGGAACATTATTTTTTAAATTGTAGCACTATTTGCCCACTCACTCTTTCTGGTGACCCTCTCCTCATCTTCACAGCACAGAGACTCTGCCTCTCTGGGAGGCTCGTTATATTAATCGACGCTCTGTTGCTGCCTCCTCTCAAATTGATGGCTCTGCAGACATTGCATGTAGCTGTTGGGCTACTTTGAGTTTCCAGTTTAAAGAATTTCCACACTTTTGACATCTTGATAGTTTTTATTTTCAAGCGAAGTGCCTCAGGCTGACTGCAGCGTGTGATGGAACCTTACAATCTGCACAAGTCATGTAAATGAGGTGGATGTGGCAAATGAAGTAGATCAGAACTTGAATCGGGCTGTGGCAGCCGATACCGGTCAGTTAGAAAAAAATGCCCGGATCGGCCCCGATTGTGAGCTTTGATGTCGGCTCTGGACGTCACCAGAGATTATACTATTCCTGAGTCCTGTATGAGAATAGTATACTGTGTGAGGGAACTGTGGAGTCACTCAAACCCCAATGGGTTCCTTCTTGGGTTGGAGGGTTCGTGGAGAGATTAATGAGGTCTCTGGTGCCCCAAAACGTCGTCTGTCTAGAGGGTCATGTGTTTGAAAGCGTCTCTGAGCAGCCCTTTATTTGCTTGTTCTTGTCAGCTAACGCAACCGGTGAGTGTGTTATTAATTTTATGCCATTATGTTGCTCATAACATTTAAGGTTTTATCACTGCTAATACAGCTCGCTCATCCATCCATCCATCCATCCATCCATCCATTCATCCATCCATCCATCTACCAATTATCCAGAACACCACAGGGCACAAGGTCACTGAAGCAAGACACACATATGTACTCACTCACACCCACAAACGAGCACTTTGGGCAATTTTAGAGATGCCAGTTCAGCTGACTACATGTGTTTGGGGAACCCTGTACTCTGCAAAAACCCGAACGACACAGACAGGACGCGCAAACTCCGCACTCACATGGCTGGGCTGGCGTTCCAACGCTCAGCTATGGAGGGTTAAAGCTTCGGCACCACCATTCGTTGGGTGTTAGTGTAAGAGTATAGAGATGGTTAGAAATAGTGTTTATGTAGTTGAGGCAGGTTACAGTAAAGGCACAGATTTCCTTAGGCATTGCTTTTTCTTACCATCATACCTTCCAGAGATTATACTGTGGTATATGGTATTTTGAATGTATTTTTATAGTAACATTCTTATTTTATTCCTTAGCAAAATACAGAATATAGCACAAGCCAAAGAATACATCACGATAAATCTTTTATTGGCCAATTGTGCAAGTATGAATAGAGAGACGTCTTTTTGCCTACCCCGTATTGCTCTGTGGAGCTTGGGGGGACAGTGCAGGGTCAGCTATTGTACAGGATGCCTGGAGCTGGGTATTAAGGACTCTGCTCAAGGGCCCGCGGACATGTGACCGCTGCTAGAATTGGTGCTGGAATCTATTTACAGGCACAGACACTTAGCCTGCCCCTCTTGGACTGAAGGCAGTCATTTCACTCATTTCTATGGGTGTGTCACTTAGCCCAAGTCTGAACAATCTGGAGGGAGTCCAATAGAAACGATGCATAATTTAAAATTGATTTGAGGCGTTCCCTAGCGTCCCTTAACAGTGTTTTAATGTTCTTACAAATCCCATCCCACCCCTCGTCGCCAAATATGAGATTCAGATCCCTTCACTTTGTCTCCTTGAGGGCCGACAAGCCCCTTTATCCAGGTTCTCAACCATCAATGCCTCATGGTCTTCCCCATAGCGCATTTAAACTTAATCTAATAACTCTGTGGCCTTGAGAGATGGAGAATCAGATGCAGACATCCCCAGTAGTAAATGGCGAAGTCGCAGATGTCTGAAGAACTGAGACCGGGGGATACCAAATTGTTGTACTCAAAAGATTTCACCATTGTGATGTAGGTCCCTCAATGTAGTCACGCCTTTCTCCAGCCAGTCTTTCCAGCAGAAAGGAGATTTACTGAGGAGTCCAATTAGATTCATTCAACCCCCATTCAACCATATCGAACGCTTTCCCGGCATCGAGAGAAATGGCGGCCGCCAGAGGCTGGATCTTTGTTACTGGCCACATAATGTTAATGAAACGTCGTAAATTATCCGAGGAACTGCGACCTTGAATAAACCTCACCTGGTCAGTATGGATTAGAGAAATAATGACCTTGTTTATTTTGACCTTTTTTTTTTCTTTTTTTTTCTTTTTTTTTTTTTAAAGCGACACTATTCCAGTATTTTGAAATCTTGGCAATTTTTTTTTATTGCAAAATACAGCGGTATACCTTATCTTAACACCGGCCAAGCCTAGACTACCTCATGGTTTTGGAGTTTAACGGCGGACCTTGCATTCTGTCTGCATCCCTGTCCTGCAGTGGTGTTTGAAACTGTTTTTTGACAGGGCCCCCTTGGGCTGATATTTGTCCTGATCCCCCCCCCCCCCCACAGACATATACAGACCCCAAACTAACATCATGTTGCAGCGCAGTGGGAAGGATGGTCTATTTTCCTGTACACAGCTTATCAAAGTTCAGGGGAAAAAATCAGACACTTAAAGATGGGTCTGCTCCCTCCTCAACCCCCCCGTACAGTTCTTTTTTTTCCCCCCTCACGTGTACCTTCCTGTAATTCCTTTTCGCCACACAGGTTGAATACCTCTGCTGGACTGGATAAGCATTAATGGAATGGATAGATGGATGGATGGATAAATGTTTGCATTTCTTGTAGATATCCCAGGTCAGGTATATTTCACTAAAAAGTGGGTAGGTAACCAGTGTAGCTCCTCTGTTTTCATGCCCACGGCTACTTAACGATCGCCTGTGTCTCGTACAAAAACAAAATGATCATTTACGTAAGCTACATACATAATATAACAGTTGTATGAGTACAGATACATTGGAATGTTTCTTTTTCTATATCCTCTCTTTCTCTCCATGAGACAGACACACTTGGGGTTCGAGCGCAGGGTCAGCATGTAGCTCTCCTCGGAGCCTTGCTCAAGGGTTCAATGGCAGCATCAGTCTGCTGGTCCTGTGAACTGAACAAACGACCATCCGATCACAGACCTGAACCCTAACCCTGATAGCTCCTTGTGTTTTGCTGCTGATGAGCCAGTTGGCGGTGATCCCCTGGAGATCCTCTGCCCCCCTTCCCCTCTGTCTGTGGTGTGATGTCTCTTTTTCCATGCTGTACGTGAGTGGACAGTGCCCCAGTCATCAGGTATGGAGCCTTTCTGGAAAATTCCTAATCCAGATGCAGGGTCTACATGTCAGGCTGTGATCTCACGTTGCAGTAGACCCAGGACTGGAATGCTATGGTCATTAAAGATGATGGTCAATGTGTGTTTTCATCCCATACACTCACTCCCTCTGCCCTGCCGTCTAACTGACGAGGGAAGCCCCTCCCCTGCTGATAATCAAGGCAGTGCCCGGGGCAGGCCTCCGAGGCTGGGGCCCAGGGATGCCGGGGGAGCTCATTACCCGGCCTCTCTGGCCAACTGGTCCTCATTAAGCCTGCCGCTACCCTCCGATGTTATACCTGCTACTATAGAATGTGCCGTGGTCCCGGACACACGCCTGTGAAAGCCCTGGGCACCGGAGAGCAGATTGCGGTGTCCAGAATCATGCGAGGTTTCATTCGGGTTCGAGCAGGCGTGTGTTTACAGGCTGAGCTCCTCGGTGATGCTGCAGGAAGCTGGGAGTGATTGACACATGGTTGCCACATTGCTGTGGACTAGCTAACCATGCAATAGGCCGTTTCGCTCTGGCTCTGGGTGTTGCTAAGCGACCACTTTTGAATAAAAATTCTCCCTTTCTGCATAATTCAGCCCCTGCTGGTGCAGATCTCAAATTTTGCTCTCGTATTTTGATGCTAAGGATGCTTATCTGTTTTTCTGGATGTTTTTGATTATTTTAACTGGTTCTCCTTTCATTTAAAGCGTTAGTGTTGTTAATGTCGTGTGGTGATACAGGGCCTTCTGGGAGAATCGTGTAATTCCCAGCTGATGGGCGGGTGTCAGTCCTGGCCGTTCCCTTCAAGGCCCGAAGTGGCCAGCAGCATGTAATCTTGTCTTTAGACGTGATCTTTTTTTTTTTTTTTTTTACTGTTATTGGGTTCCTTATGCTTAAACTTACTTCATCTAGTTTTATTTAAAATGTTTCAGCTTCCTGCATAAAAATATCCTTTCTGCACTCTCACACTCTCGCTCTGCCCCTCACGCATTCCTTTTGACCCTCATACGCTCCTGTGGAAGAAATAATCCTATCATGTCCCTGGTTGTACTATTCAAATGAAACTCCGGACCTTGCAGATGGGGAGGAAAGTTCTCTCCTTTATTCAGCAATCCAGCACAGCGCTCCAGCCACACTCTGCTGCAAGCACACTGCACCCAAAAGTCAGGAGATTCACAGACTATAACACCCAATTCCCTATAAGGCCTTCTGAGTCCTGATTGGTCACGAAACACCAGCAAATTAAGCTCAAACATACAACAAACATAATTCTCCACCTCTATTGGTCTACCTTGGCATCAGGGTGTTCACCTTTCCCTTAGCATCCGCCCACTCGATACGCACATGATACACGCCTAGGAAGGAGGGCAGAAACCGTAACCATTAGGGAAATTCCACTCCCAACCCACCAAAAGGCGCAGCCCCCCTTCAGGGTCCACAGCTGGCATGGCTCACATACCACAAATCAATAAGGAAACAACAAAACTACAGAACCTAAATGAAGACTACAGTTTGAGTGCATGCATTTCTCACATGAGAATAACTCTACATTCGCCAAGGTCTCTTGGCCTGCGAAGCTGACGTGCAGGCCGCTGTAAGACCAGGACACACAGTGCCAATTCCAAAACACCCTCTCCGTGCCTAACGTCTAAGACATAGCAAAAATCCCACAATGCCTCCCTCCCCTGGCCTACCCTTTGCCTTCAAGTTTCCTTCCACACTCCCTCTGCCTTTCACATGCTACCTCTGCCTCTCACATGCTACCTCTACCTCTTACACTCTCCCTCTGCCCCTCACACACGCATCCTCTGTCTGGCATCTTCCAACCACCTTGCTCTGTTTAGAGGATTTTCGCAGCTCATGCCGCCGGGTGACTCTGTTTTGTCTTTCTGTACTTCCTGTGTGGCACGACATGGATATTTGCATGAAATATGCCTGAAATTCTGGTTTCTTCTCCCAGGGACTGCTAAGCATAACAGGCCTTGTGATTAATATGCAGGATTGATGCTAGCACACGCTTCGCATGGCACCAGGCTGTGGTTTAACCACGTTACCTGGAAACCCCAGAATCGTCATGTTGAAAGTGATGATGGTCCCCAAGACGGGTGTTTTTTTTGGTCAGCTGTTTGCTCAGAGTGAAAATTGGAGTACAGCAGGATTCTTTGGCGTCAATCGCAGGCTTGAGTCTCAGCGATAGCCAGGAAATCACAGAAGTCATGCAGGACTTAGTGACATCTTTAGAGATGCCACTGTGGCTAATGATTAATGCTCAAAATATTTCAGGACGGTAATATTTTTAACTAAATGTCTTTAGCGTAGGATGAAATGCCCTTTATGTCATTTTCCTTATTAAATT
>JAAGVU020000129.1:5399751-5423788 GCA_011763525.2 Mormyrus iriodes
CGTTTACATCCTTCGTTAGGCTTCTCACTGCGCGTTTACATCCTTCGTTAGGCTTCTCACTGCGCGTTTACATCCTTCGTTAGGCTTCTCACTGCGCGTTTACATCCTTTGTTAGGGTCCTCACTGCACATTTGCATCCTTCACTAGGCGCCTTGCTGTGTGTTTGAATCCTTCGTTAGGCTTCTCACTGCACGTTGCCATCCTTCGTTAGCCTCCTGATAGGTGCCTCAGTTCATTCCACTCTCTCCTGCTGTGATCTTCATTGTTTAAATCCCCGCTGTGTTCTGCTGCTTGCCGCAGGTGGATTTTGCCTTCACTGTCTGGCAGAGCTTTCCGGAGAGGATCGTGGGGTATCCGGCTCGCAGCCATTACTGGGACGTCGCTAAGGAGCGATGGGGCTACACGTCCAAATGGACCAACGACTACTCCATGGTGCTCACCGGAGCTGCTATCTACCACAAGTGAGTAACGCGTGATTTAGCTACATGTTAAAAGATGAATGGAAATCCGATTCCTGCACCCTGTCCGACCCCTGTGTCCCTTCCTACAGATACTATCACTACCTGTACACCTACTATCTGCCACCCAGTCTGAGAAGTGTGGTGGACCAGCTGGCCAACTGTGAGGACATCCTCATGAATTTCCTGGTGTCCACCGTCACCAGGCTGCCTCCCATCAAGGTGACACAGAAGAAGCAGTACAAGGAGACCATGATGGGCCAGGTAGGCACCTGGAGTCACTCTCAGGAGTTACAGAGGACGGCGTACGGGGGACTAGTTCCGCTTCCACTCTGAGGTTACTGCTTTGCTACATTTACCAACTAAGAATGACAGCTCCTTTGGACTACCGTGGCCAGAGGCCAGTCTGTAACTGGTTGTATCATGGCACCTGAAACCCTCGCTGGTGCTTACACAGCGGTTCAGGCTTCTTACCGTTTCTAAGTGCTTACACCATACCGTTCACGCACTGGACTCGGTCTCTCAGAGCTCAGGGCCTCTCCTTTCCTCCAGTCCCATTTTCCTGGTGCTCGTTTACAAGCGACATCCTCCTGCTTCCGCAGATTCTCTCTCTTCCTCGCAGCCGTCGCTGTTTTTCTCTCTGTGATCTTCTGCCTCGTGGAGCTTGAATCCATGCTTCGGGCGGGAAGGAGGCATGTTAAAGCACAGCACAGACGCTGGCTGCTTTCATCTTTCCTCAGAGTGGCTGTTTGTGCTGATCATATGTGAATCTGAACAGGATGGCGAATCTTCATTAACCCCAGAAGTGTGCTGAGAGCCATATTATGTTCCTGTGTGTGTGACATGAATAGGTCATTCAAATATTCTATGTTTCTTACTGTGTCTTTTGCAGAAACATGTAGCTTTGAATGTGTTGAAATTTCTGTCTAGCCCAGGTTGGGTTTTATATTATCAGGGATAGTAAAATGTCAACAGAATGATGAGATAGAGCATAAAAGAGCAGAACCATAAAGTGCATGTGGCTGTGGTGCCGCTAGACCCGTTTGCCATTTACCATTCTCCCTCTGCAGGCTTCCCGGGCCTCGCACTGGGCTGACCCAGACCACTTCGCCCAGCGCCAGACCTGCATGAACAAATTTGCTGGCTGGTTTGGCACTATGCCCCTGCTCCGCTCCCAGATGAGGCTGGATCCGCTTCTCTTTAAGGACCAGGTCTCCATCTTACGCAAGAAGTACCGGGACATCGAGAGGCCCTGACTTTATTCCTGGGGGACGCAGGTGGACGGACGGAGACAGAGCACTTGGGCCTGACCGGCCAGAACGCCATGAAGTTCAGCTTCGTCATTTATAGATTTAAATTTTCAGCTGAAACGCGTGGACGACAGTGACAGCCCTCAGTGTCACAGCGCCCTGCTCTGTGTAACTATGCACACTTAACTCTGTCACAGAGCTGCAACTTCTGCTTCACCATTTCCCTCCAAGCCCTGGGAGCACCTTGAAGCCCTGGAGACTCACCCGAGACACAAGGACGGCCAGGCGTCCACTGTGCCTGAAAAGTTTCCAAAAGTAATGATTCCCTGAGTCCAGATGGAGCACATGGAACTGGACATGCCCTCTGTATTTGCGGCTATTTGTACTTGTTTATGTATTAAATTATTTGTAGGTTTTCTATTGACATCTGTTGTTGATTCTGGAAGCATTTAGAAGCATTTAGACCACTGTTTCCCAACCCAGTCCTCGGTGACCCACACACAATCCACATTTCTGCTCCCTCCCTCCTCCAGTTAGGGAGCTGGGAGGGAGCAAAAATGTGGATTGTCTGGCAGGAAGCTGGGAGGGAGCAAAAATGCGGACCATCTGTGGGTCCCCGAGGACCAGGTTGGGAAACGCTGCTTTAGACAGTCTAATGTGCAAGAACCTCCAGTAACAAAGTCACCTGACAGTATTAAAGGTGACAAAGTGGGAAATGAATGTAACAACACTCCCACCATTTACCTGGGAGAGAATATGCGCGTTAAATTCCTCCTGATATCCTCAATATTTCACATCTATAATACATGTGACCGCAGCTCCGCCCCCTCTCCTCCAGCCAATCCCACGGCAGACGGCCTCATCTCTTCAGTTTGTGATGCTGCTCGGGTTTCGTCTCAAATTAATGCATTTCATGAAAATGAAATGAAAACATGCAGTTACTACTTACCCAATTCTTTTCTAATTCAAACATCTCTTCTCAAATCGATAATAAAAAAGGTGATGAATATTGAGATTTGGGAATTCACCAGATCAGTATTTGAGATGAAATGCACAAGCGCTGCCCTGAAGCGGAAACAAAGACCATGGTGTTTTTTATCAGCTTGACAAGCACAGTGAGAGCCCCTGCTTTGTGGGTTCTGGGTGATATGGGTCACCTCTGCATCGGCAGTGAGGCATGCTGAGGAACATCGCAGAGCCAGTTAAGCTGGAGGATGCCTGCAGAGGGAGCGTGAAGCCATATTACTGTGTTTTATCATCATAGCTCAGTGGGTTGTAGGTTAATTTCCCAGCTCCTCTCTGAGTGGATGGAGTTTGCATGTGCTCCCTGAGTAACGTCCATTCCCCTTGAGCATGCCGGTAGGCGCGTACCCTGTTCTGACTGGGCCAGGCTCCAAGCCCTTCACCCCCCAGGCTGAACCGGACCAGGTGGACGGATTACAGCCAAATGACTGGAATAAATCTTCGTCACTCCGCGATTGCAGCATTTATTTCTGGAGACATGACACAGTGGTGTCCTTGTGTTTTTGGTAGTGAATAGAAATTGCAAAGTGGGGGTTTTGTTAGACTTCACTTGTGCACTTGAAGTTCTCACTACTTGCAGGCTGTCCATGTGCGTAGCCCATTGGGACCATTAGCTGTGAGCCACATGCAGATAGACATCATGATGTTGTTTTTCTGGAATCCTCCTGTAATGAGGGCTGCTTTCCCTACTTAGCGTAGCTAACAACTGACACCAGAAACATCACTGAAAATCTCACACTTTTTTCATTGAAACCTCCTGCACAAAATCTGCTGCAATCATTTAACGAAGATAACAGGAACGCAGTTTCAGACTCCAGTTAAAATATGCAGGTACTATTTTAAAACTACCCGGCCTAGTTTACGGTCGTCCTTAATTATTTGTGCGTGTTTTCAGAAAGAGAAAAGTCCTTTCCAATTACAATTAGCAAGCTTAAAATTAAGCCAGTGGCTGCATCATTAAATGTAGAAAAATAGCAAGGTGCAGTCTTGTAAACTTTGATTAACTGGAGGCTCAGCTTGATATGGATCACAGTCATGTCAGTTTTCCGCATTCAGCGGTAATATAAGGCCTGTGTGAATGTGTATTGTACGTGACAAATTCCAGGCCAATCAAAGCGCATTTCAGCTCATTTGAACCTGCAGGGAAATGCATTCATAGCATGTAACTTTTGTTTTGTGCACTTTATTGAGAAACTGTAACATTTTCATGATCAGGCTAGGATTAAATCATCCTCCCGGTGACACAGATTGCCACAGCTCCACAGACAGGCTGTGATGGAAACTCTGTTAAGCCTTCAGTCTCGTCAGCTTCCAGGAAATAAGCAGGAACAACCTGTCGCTCTCCACTCTCACGCTGCACATTGTGGAAACACATTGTCTGTCTGCCTAGAGAGCGGCTGATATTATTCAGGGTGATTGAAATTTGCTAGATTGCTTGTCTGCCCCGGCTGACACACATTTCTTTGTCTGGTTTCTCTGCTTAGTTCAGTCGATTTCCAGATTTCCATTAACCATGTCTGGAAAGGATGGTTATGTGAAGTGGCTGTGTTTCACCATAGTTAGTGGTGCTGGGGTAACCCGCAGAGACGGAATGGCAAACGTAGCAGACCCCCTGCACTGCCGGACCTACAAATGAGAAGAGTAACCGAGCTTATCATCTACTGAAAAAGATCCATGTGCTGAAAGTGAGGGAAATTAGCCTTTTTGTAATCGTTCCCAAAAAGTATAACCACAGGTAAAATATCCTTAATTAAAATTTCCTCGTTTCCATAAAATGCCGTCACCCATGTGACGCCGGGTGTCCTTGTGGTAGATGTTACACGTTTCCTGTTTCTGTGCCTTTTAATCAAATACATGTCATCTTATCGTCTAGACATTCCTTTTGTTTTTACCATCATTTTCTTTTACTTACCTTCTAAAACACTGGAATTTTATGGCACTTGTACCTGATTTCTTGCCTCCTCTGTAGGAAAACAGACAAATTCCCACCCTGAATCCTTGTCTTTTTGAATATTTATAGGTAAAATCTCCACAAAATGGTTCTTGTTATTCCACCCTCATCTATTTAGTCCTTGTAATTCATTTTATAGCCATAGAAAAAAAGGGAAATAAAAATTTTGTATGGATTTTTATAAAAAAAAGTGTGTTTGACATGCCTCTTTGTCTTTATTCACATCAAATGTCATGCTGAAATATTTATGATGAAATTTTTCCCATGATACATATTCAGGTCTGTGCAAATGTTAACTGGGCTTTTTAAATAGCATATTTATTGACCTTATCGGTTACCGGGAACCTGCTTTATTTTCAGACAGAAATTAACACATCACACTGAACAATGGGTCTTGCCCAGCAGGGCGGCGCTGTCTCTCAATGATGGTCACATATTACTTCAGCCAGTCCACGATTACCAGAAGCTCACTAAACTGAGAGGCGTAGCCCAGCCCTGCAGCTGTGATGTCAACATGTATCAATCATCTTATGTCACTTACCTGAGACTGATGAACCATCCTCACCTGGAATTTAAATGGCTTGCTACCATTCTTCTTGTTCTTCTGCTCCATGGTCTCCATGGACAGCGATTAGGTCCTGGCTTACTGAGATGCCGAGTATAACAGACCGATACTGTGTGAATCCCCACTGAGAACTTCACACGTACACTCTGGGTGTCATCATGGTTGGCCGTACAATTTAGTCTATTACTAAATACCCTGTATTTCAGGTTAATGTTCTACAACAGAATAAATACTGATGTATGTGTGCGTAATAAGTAAAGTGCAGGCTGGATGAGCTGAGGGGATAAACTGTGTGGTCCATGTGTGCATTCAGAGGCTGCCTATTTCAGTCTCACATTTCCTTAATGTACCTTAAGGACCATTTTCAGCTAACATTTTAAAAATCCCTGCGACTGTGACCGGGAGAAGCAGAAAGAAGATGGATGTGTGGATTTTAGAAGTCAGCAGAGTTCCCAGTAGGTTCTCGTCAAACTTATCTTCTGATAATCCGCCTGTTTTCTAGAAGCACTGATGCAATGGAAGGAGCCTGGAGCTCATTCCAGGAAGAAGAGCTATGAGACAGGATACTGTGCATATACCCCACTATGCAGATTTAACAGTGCCAAATGATCAGACTGTACTTTCATTATTTGCATATTTTACAGTGACCAGATTCATAATGAATCATGCAATAGGCTAATTTTGCTCACTGGAATAACAACTGCATTATTATGTTTTATTTCTCAGCTGACCCTTGCAGCCAAAAAATTAACTCTTCACTCCAACAAAGAAAAGGGATCAGACTTTTCATGGAAAAAGTTTGTGAGAACTTCCATTGTTTAATGGTATCTTGTGACTTTGGGGTGATTGTCAAACTATAGTTGCAGGTGTTTTGTCAGTATTACCTGTAATGTGTGAAAGAACCAAACTGCCCTTACCTCACAGGAAAAGTGTCTCAGACTCTGAGGCCAAAGGCTAAAGGGAGTCCATCCGGACTCGCTAAGAAGAGGGTGCTTCCCTGATTTTGGGGGCTTTCCTCAGCTCATTTTAGCCCCTTCACACACAAAGTACAGGCACAGGGTTCAGAATCGAGTCATCTGAAGAACTAGAAATAGACAAAAACACATGCAGTCATGAGCCTTCCATATTGTTTGTGACATGTGCTTGAAATATGTAAATTTCCTTGGGCAGCCAACTGTTCATTTGCATACAAGTGAGCAGACCCCTGAATGCAGGAACTATCTTTAAGAGCAGACCCTCCCCCGTCCTCCCAGGTCTGGGGGGAGAGCCATCGGCCTTCGGGGAACAGTCCCAGAGGGCTGATCAACACAGAGGCGGGCTCAGGCTAAAACCTTTGTCCACCAATGAAGAGAAAATTTATATCTATCTTCTGAATTATTTCATTTAAATTTAAAGCATTTATGTAGCGGTCAACACGTTAAAAATGTTGAAAAGTCAGTGGACAATTTTTCAGATTTAAGATTTAATAATTAACATATGGTAGTCTTAAATTTTATATTAAATATATAGTATTTTCCACAATGCAAGTACTCTCTTCCTTTCTTAGTTGAAGATATTGACTGTGATAACAAGCCTGCACTTTTGGCTGAATGTTGTGAAAAAAAAATAAAATAGTCAACAGGTGACATGCTGTCCAGTTACCGGTAATTTGGTAGCTTAACTGTAGGCTAACATGTACAACAACATTATCCATAAAGACAGCAATGCATTAGCAGGATAGATAAAGAATGTATTTCCTATACAGGGAATGTTTCCCAGTCCATTGCAGCCAGAATAATTTATTGTACCGTGGTCTGCTGGAGAAGCAGTGTTAAAGACAGCGGGGCTGTGTCTGAACAGCCTGGAGGCTTTCGCTGATGGGAGGAAGACAGCAAAGGTACTGACCACCTCCTTCATGATGTTATACCCTTGAATGTGGGCAGCCATCAGCTCATCCCACCACCTCGTGCCAAGAATCACCACTGGGATTCCCTTCTCACAGCGGCCATCTGACCGTATATTGCTTCTTCTGAACAGGTCCACATTCATTCCTGTCCTGCCAAGTGTAACTGGACAGTATTCAGAGTCAATGCCCAGGTCAAGTAAAACCAGGCACATTTGTCCTGTCATTGTCACTGTTACCAATACTCATAATTTATCATAATTATTTATCTCTGATATTTTTTATTTACTCATCACTTATGTGCTCTGCTGCTTCCATCATTGGCCGCTATAAACATTCCATTATTGTTTACTTTTACATTGTGTAACAATATTTAATAATAATAATTGATTCATTTTTTGATCCCCTTCGGGAAATTCTCTTTATGCCTTCCCTCAACTTGCTCAACTTGCACATAGGTTTAACCCACTGAGCCACACGCTGTCCCGAAAGATTTAAGGCAATAAAAAGCCAGGGAATTTGCCGCTGATTGGGAGGGGGGGGGCTTGGAATATTTTACACCGGAGCAAAATCTTTGATCGTGATCAACCAGTTGGCCACCATTATCCATTATTAATCTACTGTGATTGACCTTGAAACATGCCAAGACCCCTGGTATACAGGCTCTGTAAGACCGACCCACCAGGAAAATTCCTGATGGCCAGTCTGTACCTGACAATTTTGTTAATGTTGTGTGTTAATGTTTTTTCTGCGTTTGTCCTGTCTATCAATGCACTTTATGTATATAGAAGTGATCAGTCAGCAGTGTTGAATATTTGAGAATGTGTATATAATCAGAAAAAAAATCACATAATTGAGTAATAAATCAAGATAGCACAGTGGCGCAGTGAATAGCGCTGTTGTCTCACACCTCTGGGACCGGGGATCGAGTATCCGCCACAGGTCCGTGCATGTGGAGTTTGCATGTTCTCCCTGTGTCGTTGGGGGGTCCCCCCCCCTCCACACACAGTCGAAATAGGTCCATCTGTCTCTGACGACCTTGTGTTCGTGCACCTAGTTTTATGCAGACATCCCAGCTCTCCCGGAAGTTCCAGGAGTCTCCCGCACCCTGGCTGTGTCCGAATTCAGGGGCTGCACCCTTCTAAGGCTGCATTCAAAGACTGAATGCATCACGGCAATGCAACATGGCTGTCCCATTTAGAAGGTTTCTTCAAATGCGATTCAGGAATCCACCCGATGGATCCTTCGCAGCACAACATATCCCAACATTCATTGCAAAAGGTAAAGTCGGTGTGTCCTGGCTAGGTGATACGATTGGCGGTTCATGACACAAGGGTGGGAACAGCTGGTGATGGCCAGACCAACCCATTTGACAATGCTTTCCATTCCACCTTCAAAAAACACAGCCTACAAAGGCTGTGTCCAAATTCAAGGGCTGTACCCTTCTAAGGCTGCATTCAAAGACTGAATGCATCACAGCGATGCAACATGGCTGTCCCATTTCGAAGGCTCCTTCAAATGTGGTCTAAGAATGTGTCTTTCATTTGCCAAGTTGCGAAGGATCCACCAATGAATTGCGCGGGCCTTTGAAGGGTGCAACCTACAAAGGCACCATAGACCGCGTCCTTTGAAGGATGCAGTCCCTGAATTTGAACACAGCTCCTGACACCTGTGAATGATGCGCAATGGCCCAGAAATTTGTCAGCAACAAGAACTTTTACTTCCACAACTCTGCCCCACCTGGTCACAACTGCCAGTACCTCAAAACCCAGTCAGCCAGCACTAGGCTTGGACAGTATCTAATTTCTAATAGGCCTAACGTCATACCAACACACTATACTATGGTATACAGCATTTCCAAATTAAATTTGCCGAGCTGGGGGTTGGGGTGTAATTACCCCCAAACCTAGCCAACACCCCCTCCCAGATGTCCCACATCGGCCCTGAAATAAACATGCCAAGGATGTCTGTTTATAAACTGCTGCGGTGCCAAAATTGGGACCAATAAAGTATCTTATCTTTGTTCCAACTGCCGATATGTTATTGTGGCGCCAGGGAGACCAAGAAAGCACGCATTGGCACGTAGCTGCTCTTTTAATATGAGCCCTTAAAACGACCGCACTCAAACAACAATATATGGAGACCGTACAACGCGCAAATGTGGGAATGTCACACACTAGACAGGAAGGCTCACACACGGTAGGGTAATTACATAAATTAGCTATACACTTTAGGATTACACATATAACACGGGTAAGGGTCGAAGGGTAAGATACTCGAAGCACAAATATTCACATTTGAAATACATACACCCATTTACAACAGGGCATATACAAGGGCTATATACACGGCCCGCGAGCATGACGGGATATGCTAATCCCACCGGCGCTACAGTATAATTTGTCGAAGGACATGTAATTATGTTAAATACTATCGCTAGAAATAAGTAAGGTTAACAACAATTCACATTATTTTTCATGATATGAGGTCAAAATTAGTATGCGATTTTCTTCATTTTTTTCACAGAAATATATTACGCACTTCACCAACTGACCTCGAAAAACTATAATTTCAGACACCTTGGTCCAAGCAAACAGGGACACGTCATACATAACTGGGAACCCCGCTACTGCAATGATCAGTTTTATGGAATGCCATCTGGGTATAAACCATGAGACAGAATGCATTTGGACAAGGTGTTTTTTTGCCGTCTAGACATCGCATATTCCCCTTTTCTCCCTACAACACCAAAAATCAGGTTGAATCCTGAACGCAGCAATCACGTGATGTTAGTTACATCTCGGGTCAGTGTTAGAACCGCTGGGAAATTGGTTTAATATGGGACTGTCGCGACTCATTCGCAAAGAAACATCGTCAAAGTGCGCATGATTAATGTTCCGCGCAAATTTGGGAAAAATAAATTGTATCCATTAGTCTAGGTATACCTTAGTATAACTTAGTACACCTGTTTAACACGTCCGTTTGTAACGTGTTGACGCGGTATAAAAAATACACGTCTACACGGGTTTTTTTTAAAGGCGTATTGTTATGCCGCCTAATTGTTACTGTCTAGAGGGTTAAAAATGCTCTGTCAAGACGTATTCTGTCACACAGTTTATACCCCGACAGCATTCCATACATTTTCTCCACCATTGTGCTTGGGAATTGTTTGGTTGGAATAAATGTTTACACGCTAGTGTTCTATGGAACTCTGTTTAGCGGAGCATCCCTACTTTCCGATTGGTTGCCTCCAAACCACGTCATAGCTGATTACCATAAAGGTGACCGAGCTTCAACTTCATTTTGACGCCCTCGCCGCCTGGCGATGCGCCCTCCCTCAGAGAATGAATGACTTCCAGTTGCTTTGACGCTGCCGCCGCTCACGGTGTGAACGTATCGTAACAACTATTTCAAGTTGTTCAGAATAAATCTCAAGAATGGATTGTTTTAAAATTCAGATTAATTAACTTGAGTTAGAATACTGCAATAATTTAATAGATAAGGTCACACAAACACAATCTATTTCTATCTAAAAATATTAATATATTTAAAGATATTAATTTTATTTTATCATTAAGAAAGCAAAAGCTACTACAGCAGAGCGACATTTGACTGTCAGCCGAGGTCCCGCTTTTAACATTTTTAACAAAACTGCGTATCAGTGGCACTTGACGGAGTTGGATTCGCATGTTTCATATTACCAAGACCAAAGCCATGGATTCAGCACTGGGGGGACCAAGGCCGTACTTATATATGGGGGGACATTGTGAGCACGTCTGAATATTGGGGGAGACGTGTCCCCCCTATATATATCATAATTACGGCCTTGCATTTTGCCTATTCATATGCCAGATATTCATACGTGTTGTTTATTATCTCTCTGCTGGCATTAGCTTCCAAGCATGTGCGGTCGCGTGGCAACGCGCGCCGGTCGCCGTCAGTCACGGCAGAAGCCGAAGCCCCGCCTACCGGATGCCGGAATTTTGACCGTAAACATCCGGTGGGTTTGAAAGGCGCCTGGGCGGGAGGAAGGAGAAACAGCCACGGCGCCATCTTGTTTGTTTTAGTCAGTCGGTCGTGGAGGAGGGGCTGCAGGCGGCCAGCTAGAAGACGGCCTCCATAAAGGGAGAGAAAGCCATCGCGGTTTAAGCGGTAAGTGGAGTAGGTTAAACGCGTTTTGCAGTGTCGCGTTCACAGGCGTATCTCCTCCCTTAATTCCCGTTTTGTTGTTTCGTGGCCGCTGCTCGGAACACTCGACCTAAGTTCGCCTCATACTTCACAAACTTGGCTGCATTTGCGAGGCGCCCGCGGTCTGTGGTTCACGTGCTGGTCGGCTAGCGACGCGTACCGCGGGTTTCTGCGCCCAAGTCTCGGCTGTGTGAGCGTGCTTGTCTGGTCGGTCCCGTCCGGTCTGGTCCGGACAGGCTGAGTTACTCCTAACTCAGCTGAATGGCGAGGGGGCTCCCCCCTCTGTCTCCAGTGACAGTCGCCGAGAGCGGCCCGCCTCTTGATTACCAGCCTGCTGGTAGTTAACTAGTTAACTAGCTGAAATGTGCAGCTAACTGCTGTTTAGGGGACCGGCTCTGTATGACGGGGATACCTGCGTGTAACTCCGCTTACGTGTGTGTGACCTGGCGGTGTTAGCCGCCCGCCGTGTGTATTATTTACACGTTATATTTACACGTTATATTTATACCACTTTTATTTGGCAGACGCTTTTATCCAAAGCGACGAACGAATGTGAAAGCAGGGTCAGCCGTTCCCCGGAGTAGTTGGAGGTTAAGGGTCTTGCTGAAGGGCCAGCAGTGTCCGTACCCCCTCCCTGTAAATGTTACCTGGCCGTATGTGTGTTGTGCGCGGCCCCGCATCCCTCCCCCTGTGCGTGCGTTATGTACTGTTTTTGCCGTATGTGTGTGACTTGCTAACATCGCCCTTCATGTGTGGCTTCCTCCTGTGTGTGTGAGAGATGTAACACGTGGTACTGTGCGTGAGACTTACTACTGCAGGTATTTTTTGCAGTGTCTTAACCTTTTAACCTTTAACCCTGCTTATGTAGCTCTCTCTGTTGCTGTTCTGTTCTGTGTATGGAGCTGTTACACTGTGTGTTTTATGGATTGTCACTCACTCCTTGCTGCTCAGCAGGCCGTGTTCTTCCTTGCCTCCTGCTTTTTGCTTTTCCTAAGTGTGTACCGGTGTTGAGTAGGCAGGCTCCCTGCTTTGTTTTTCAGCTAACACTCAGTCTGGTCCAGCTCCCATGTTTGTGCTTTAGGAAAGACCCTTTTGCACAAGGAAATGTCTCTTTAAGCAGGTGAAGAACGTGTATCTACTCTGTACTGAAGATATCCTTAAAGAAGCACCACATTAATGTTATTGTGTCCACCAGTATCATCGTCGTGATGCTCTCAGGCTCCATATCTTCACCCTGCTCTCAACATAAACTCGGCCTTGCTCCCTCATTATAATCCCAGTTTCTTCTTGGCTGAATAATTGCAGCATGAAGTTTCTGCCATACTTCAGCTAGTGTCTGTTGAAAGGAGATTAGACTGCAGCATATTTCACCAGATGAGTTCAGCCCCTGAATCACTGTCGACGATGGATCGTTTTCGTCACACTGAAAACTCGCAGAATTTTTAACAGGCCCCTGCTAGAAGAAGATATTTGTAGGGGACTATGTCTTCAATCTGTGATTAGCTCTCCTGCTGCAGACATGGTCACAGTGCAAAATCAGTCTCTGTGCAGGTCTAATGAGGGATGGTAGTGAATTTTTTCAGGCTTTAACCTGGATCTTCCCAGGTACACTTTTTTTGTAAAACTTATTTTGCAATGAATTTTCCCCCCCTCTTTGTTAGGGTAGTGAGTTAAACCAAATAGCAAGGATATCTGTCTACTGATTACTTCCAGGTTTTCTATTACCGTATAACATGCTTTAAAATATTCTGCATTTTATCTTTTTTTCTGACACTGGGCAGAACCAAGAATTTTTGATTTGCGAGACTAATGGTGATAAAACTAAGGCAGACACTTCTTAAAATATTACTAAAATATTAACGAGTTGCACAGGAAAATCTTGCATATTGGTTGCAATAAGGTGCTTTTATGACTGTTATGGAATCTTAAATTATGATATATTTTGCAGTCGAGCCCCCGCTGTCCCCTTCTCTCTGAGTATGCTGCCCCATAACCTGTCCTCTCCTGTATCTCTGCAGGTTTGGCTGCCTGTCTGTGAACAGCAGCTGGGACCATGTTCTACGCCCACTTTGTTCTCAGCAAACGTGGGCCGCTGGCCAAAATCTGGCTGGCGGCCCACTGGGACAAGAAGTTGACCAAGGCGCACGTATTTGAATGCAACCTGGAGAGCAGTGTAGAGAGCATTATCTCACCCAAGGTGATGGGCGCCTCTCTGTGGTTTCTTCTTGTTTAAACCATGCCGAGCCATGGAAACGTAAGCAGTGCCGCTCATACTGGGCCTTATCAGATGTGACACACCGGATTGCCCTTGTTTTGATAACAGGTGAAGATGGCACTGCGCACCTCTGGCCACCTGCTTCTCGGGGTGGTGCGGATCTACCATAGGAAAGCCAAATACCTGCTGGCCGACTGTAATGAGGCCTTCATCAAGATCAAGATGGCTTTCCGTCCAGGTAGCGCCTCGCTCTTCCTCTCTGTCCAGCTGTGCTGCAGAATTTTGCTTTCTATATTCGCTCATCTAATGGGTGCTTTTATTCAGCGTAGCTCCATTGGATACAGTATATGTGAGCGTTTACTCGTGCTAGATGGGCTGAGTGCCTCGGCCAGGCTTGAGGTAGCAGGGCCTCCCCTCACACTTAAAGCTGTCATTTTTGTTTTGTTTAATTTCCGAAGAAGTAAAATCTCAGCATTATCACAATTATTGTTATTCTGAATATACAGACACTCCTCATTTAATGACCAGGTTCCGTTCCAGGCCTTTAAGCAAGTTGCAAGTGAGAAGCCGTCCCATACCGATATTTCAAGCACACTGTACTGATAGTGAGTTTGTCAACCATCTTTAGATATTGTTTTAATATAATCTTTGCACCATTTATACTAAAAATGTTATATTGTTTATATAGTAGTGTACTGTAAACTGCAATAAACGGAACAGAGGAAATCAGCTCTGATATACATTACTTAGGTCTGCATATAGAAAATACAGAATAGTTTTTTTTGAATAAAGATTCAGACTAAAGGAAACTCCAACTTGATAACTTTTGTTTTAATTTGTGTGACTTCATTAAATTGGTCAACAAAATTTTCCGCTGCTTCTACGTTCGCGCTAGCCACCTCACTGCTGATACTCCAGTTGTGCAGGCTGAATATCCAACAGTACAAGTTTAAGGACGAAATATGAAGTCTTGGAGATTACGAACGCTAGTGTAGTGAATACTGAGCGACTGCGGGAATGAGAGACTGAGGAAGGGTGATTCGACATGAGATGCTTGACACTGAGACGCTGCGCTGCCTTTTCCACGACCAGAGTTATCGTATAGCGTACAATGCCGACTGGCTGGACAGCTGGCCGTAAGTCCCGGCGGTCATTAAACGGGTAGGTCGTTAAGTGAGGAATGTCTGTATGCACCATAAGTGTTTCGAAAGTCTGTTTCAAGTGTTGTAACACCTCAGTGCCATTGGGGGGGCAGCACAGTGTATTTTGGCCTTTGTGTCTGTGTCTGCTGGCTTTGTGTGGTACCTTGCCTGTTGGTAAATGATGGACATATCCCTCAGGTGTGGTGGATTTGCCGGAGGAGAACCGGGAGGCTGCGTACAACACCATCACCCTTCCAGAGGAGTTCCACGACTTTGATCAGCCACTGCCCGATCTAGAGTGAGGTTTCAGGGTTCAAACACATCCCGTTGGTTCATTATTGTCCATTCCACCAGGGGATACTGTGGGAAGTGCAGAACTGGGCACCTTATCTGCTACAGCAAGCATTGTTAAGAAAATGTAGGTTGCAGCTTATCAGCTTATTGAAATTTCACTTAGGGATTTTTTAAAAATGGCCATAAGTCTACAGCTTTGTAATACCTGTGTTTTATTTATTTATTTATTTTTTTAACCCCCAAACTCTTTTACAGGCACCTCTTCTTAACTGTGCTGTATTCCCCCCCCCCCTGCAGTGACATTGACGTCGCCCAGCAGTTCACACTGAACCAGAGTCGGGTGGAGGAGATAACCATGCGTGAGGAAGTGGGAAACCTCAGTCTCCTACAGGATAATGACTTTGGTGAGATCATCACCGCATCCCCTATGGCTCAGGGTTTTCCGAACTGATTATTTTTGGAGGTTAGGTTGTATTTGTAGCTCTTTGTGTACGACTTCTAAAGGCGAAACAATCATCGAAGGGGTTAAATCATTTGTCATGACTTGATACGATTGCCCGTCTACCCCAGCTGACTTCGGCATGGATGATCGTGAAATGATGATGCGTGAGGAGAGTGCGTTTGAGGTGGACATCATGAACGGGGCTTCGACCTCCAACCTACTGCTGGAGGCAGAGCCTGGGACAGGCCATATGGCGGAGAAATCCAACCACCTGTCATACGATGACCAATACAAGGACGACTTTGGGGACAATCCCATGGAGAGCAGCGATGGAGGAATGCTGGGTAAGAGGCCAGCCTGCTCAGGGGAGATGCGGTGTGAATGGCTCTGCGTGACAGCAGCCTTTTAAGGACATACTGAACAGCTATGTGAATGGGGTTTCCCTCATTTTTACCTGTTCTCCAGACCTCTCTTCACTAAAGGTGTTTTTAAATTTTCTTTAAAGTGGATAAACTCCTCAGCAGTGAAGCTGGTGGGGGCATTTTCGACGACAGCACGATGATTCCCCAGGATCACGGCGGTGCTGATGATGACGACGACTTTGATAATTTGTCGCGTAAGCTCAACCTCTTGAATTTCTTGCGTTCTCCTTGCCTGCGTGTCTTTAGCTGTTGATGTTGCTATGAAGTATAAAATCTCTTCGCCTTCCAGCTGGGGCCCCCGACAGCCCTGACTCGGGCCCCGTGGAGCCTGTTCCTGCCATGGCCGACCAGACAGAGCAGACCACCCTGGTGCCCAACGAGGAAGAGGCCTTTGCCCTGGAGCCCATCGATATCACCGGTGAGTACTTCGCCCCGTCAGGGAGGGCAAGGGATGGGGGTGGCATACTGACTCGGCAGACAGCTCTGGGTTGGGGCTTGAATCTTGTGTACGTGTAGGGGTGGCCAATATCTAAAATTTTAAAAAATAGTGGGCACACACACACACACACACACACACACACACACGCGCGGCAATTAAACTTTTTTTTTAGTCAAAAGAAAACCGCGAAACCATACAAAAACGATATACGGATAATATGCTAAACAGCCAGTGTTACAACTAGTCGACTGGCTACAGGGGGTGCTGATTGGCAGTGCAGGTTTTCGTATTTTGATCTGTGTGATGGAAAACGATGAATCAGTGGGTCAGAATTGATTGATTTAAAAACATGCCATGGATCGGCTAAAACAATCTAAAGCAGTGATTTAGCAAACGTTATTGTAAGCCCTAGCTGGCTACCACCATTATAATTGATACTTAAATTGATAGCTTTGCGTGCCATATGAGGAATGTGATGCCATGGGGTAGGTCCATAGGACTAACATGCAGGTACCAGCATGCTTCGCACCACACATCCTGTAAATTATGTAAATTTGTGTATCCGTGCATTTATGCTGTAAATTGACACTGGGATTCTTGTGTGATGTCATCAATTACTGATGTCATTTTGCCCAGTTCTGTATGTGTGCGTCCTGTGATGAACTGGTATCGCATCTAGGCTGTGCCCCAGCCCTGTGAGCCTGGGATAGCCTCCAGATGCCGCTGTGACCCTGACCTGAATACGCAGTTATAAGATGGAAAATGGTACATTTGTAAGATCTCCTTGCGGGATAGTGAATGAAGGAGAGGTTTTAAAAGAGGAGTGTTGCTGTGGTCCCTCTGCAGTGAAAGAAACCAAAGCGAAGAGGAAGAGGAAGCTGATTGTGGACAGCGTTAAGGAGCTGGACAGCAAGACCATCCGCGCACAGCTCAGCGACTACTCTGACATCGTCACCACGCTGGACCTGGCCCCGCCCACCAAGAAGCTCATGATGTGGAAGGAGACGGGGGGTGTGGAAAAGCTCTTCTCCCTGCCGGCCCAGCCTCTGTGGAACAGCCGTTTGCTGAAGGTGATGAGCGGCACGTGCCTCTGCATGGCTCTGTGTGTGCGTCTCATACTGAGCCAAACTGCGCTCTCAGCCTTCTCAGTGCGGCACATGCACCTGGGCTTGTAGCCCTGACAGGTTGCTGTATGTCCAGGAGGGGCCTGAAGGTTGTGTTGGGGTCATGTCCTGCCCTGGCTCTGTTCCCATGTTTGATTTCCTTCCTACAGTCTGGTCCTGGGTTTTAGCATCGGTTTGGCTCCCATCCCCTTTGCTGTGATGCTTTTTTGGGCTCTGTAAGCTTGCTCCTGGATGGATAGATGGGTGGGTGGGTGAGTAAATGAACATGCAGAGTGTATTAAAGCAGACTTGGTGTGCCCCGTTAGATGTTCACACGCTGCCTGACCCCGCTGGTGCCCGACGAGCTGCGCAGGAAGAAGCGGGGCGGCGAGGCCGACAGCCTGGACGAGTTCCTGAAGGACCTGGAGAACCCAGAGGTTCCTCGCGAGGAGGGCCAAACCCAGCAGAGGGATGTCATAGGTGGGGCACCGGCCCATGTTCCTGATGCTGTGCAGTTTGAGTCAGGCTTTATGGCATATAGCACCTTATATGTATACACTGATGTTTTAAACTTTAATAAACGTTAACCGTTTGGGGGGTGGTGTGTGTCTCACTGGGTTAGGACACTGTCCTTGTGATCAGAAGATTGTTGGTTCAGATCCCTAGAATGATTTCAGCGTTTCAGTTATTTCAATGTCATGTCGGCTTTCTTTCAGTTTAACTGTTGGCACATTAGCTTTGTTTAGTGTTTGCTTCAGATAGTTAAGTAGTGTTTCTCTTTGCTAGCCTTGCTTTGATCTCTCTAGCTTGTCAGTTGCTGTGCACCCGTATCTGCACAACATGACCTTACTGCTGTTCTCAGTGGCCCCTGTGTAGAGAGACGTCCGTGTTCAGTCACCGCCCATAAACACGTCGACCCTTCTCTGCCGTTTCCAGAGCCAACCATCTTGGAGGAGCCGAGTGTGCTGCAGGTGTCAACCATGGAGGGCAGCAAGACCAGCCTGGATGAGACAGTCATGGCCCCGCCTTCCACGCAGCGAGGAGTCAAGCGCAAGTCCAAGGATACAGAGCCAGCCCTACCCGTGAGAGGACACCCTAGGTCTACCTTTCTGTCCCCCTCCAATGGAGGCCAGAGTTTTAGCCCTCTAGTGATGAGATCTACTGAGATAATGCCATTTCAGAATAGCTGGGTGCAGTGAAATCTCTGGGTCGCCTTGGGTGGAGCTGCCTGTCGTTCTTGTGACGCCTGTCCATCCTGCAGATGGGCACCCAGGAGCAGCAGGCTGAGCGGCCCGCCTCGCAGAGGCTGGAGCTGCCCCAGGTGGAGCTGCCACCAGAGGAGGGCACCAACCTGAGCCAGCTCATCCCCGAGCTGGACCTGCTGGGAGGGAGAGGCAGGGAGAAGCAGAAAGATGATGAAGAGGAGGAGGAGGTGAGCTGCGGCAACGGGACAAGCTCTCTCTCTCTCTCTCTCTCTCTCTCTCTCTCTCTCTCTCTCTTCCCCCCCCCCCGTTGGTTTTCTCACTTTCAATTTCTCTTGCTCACCCTCTCTGACTGTTTTTGTTTATGGATGTATCATTTCATGTTCTAATATCTGCCTGCTGGCCACTTAACCAGGTCAGGGGTTTTGGGAAGTGTTTACACTATTATATCTGTATCTTCTGTTATTACTGTTATCACCGTTTTAGAGTCCCTGTTTTTTACTGGTGTATGAGTGTGAACGTCGTCATCGGCATTGTGTTTGGTAGGAGGAGGAAGTCCAGGGAGGAGACCAGGACCAGGAGGAAAGAAGGTGGAACAAGAGGACCCAGCAGATGCTCCATGGCCTTCAGGTAGGGCTCAGCAGCCTGGGGAAGGTCTGGGTCATGGCGATTTTTCCTCCTGCGGTTGAACAGAGTGAGCGCTCATATACCAGAAGGAGGCCTTTGGCCTTAGCTGCATCCTGGATAGTTCGCTCATGGTCTCCCACTGCGCTTCCAGAGGGTTGTGGCCAAAACCGGAGCACAGTCAATCAGCCTGCTGGATCTGTGCAAGAACAACAACAAGAAGCAGGCGGCCGCCAAGTTCTACAGCTTCCTGGTGCTGAAGAAGCAGCAGGCCATCGAGCTGACGCAGAGCCAGCCCTACAGTGACATCGTGGCCACGCCCGGGCCGCGCTTCCACATCATCTAGGAGACGTCTCGGCACTAGGACACTTTCATCCTCCCATATTTTATTGTATTTGACAGTGTTTAGTGCTTTTTGTCATTTTTAAGATTTTACGGGCATGTTCGTTATAAGTTCCTTGTTCTTTACTGCCAAAAGGAAGTTTGTGCTGTTTTACCTTTTACACCGTAATCAAAGAGGGGTGCTGTGTACAATTGGGCATTCATACTTTATTTTTTTAAGGGTCAACCTCACTTTCTGAGGTCTGTAAAGGCACCTGAAAACACTGTGTTACTTTTATATTGGTATTCCTTTCTGTTACAGGTCCAGTAAGACCATTGCGATCTGCCTTCTCCTCCCTAAAACATCAGCACAGAATATTTAAGGGGTGATCTGAAAGGTTGTTGGGGGGAGAGACCCTAATTAGCATGGTCTGTCCTACTAAATGACTCGTAATGTTTGCCCCCCCCCCCCCCACTGCATTGTTTTACTTCACTTTTTATATAAAACATTTTAAATGGTAAATTTTCTATTGTTTGCACTTATCTGCCCTTTCTGTCTGATTTTTATGGACCTTTTTGTAATTCTGTCTCACGACTGAAATCAGGTGTTGAAGGGCATTCTTGGCGTTTGCCTTTACACTAAAAAAAAAAATAATGGGTTTAAAAAAGACTGTAGATAATGTCACTGTTTAAAGTTGATATCCAGGTGTGTTTCTGTAGATTAAATCTTTCTAGTCAAGTTGGTATTACTTTTCTAAATAAACATGCTTAGAGTCCCTAGTTTATGCTGTACTGGGTACTTTTATGATGTTTTCACACCAGAAAATCTGCATCTTTTTTTGAGTGGATTCTTATCTTTGATAATGTCCACGAATTAACCTTAACCACTAACTACTGGCATATAGCCAACTACCTACATTAAAAAAAATACAAACTCCTCTAAGGTATGTTAATGATTGCCTATTCATAAATTCAACACTATAAAATGTGTGAAAATTGCAAAGCCTGTATTTTAAAAAGCAGAGGACAAGGAATCTTACTTGAAGTCAATGATACAAGTTATTGTGTAATAAAGCATATGAGGGGATCATTTATGCAAATTGCTGTAGAAGTCTAGCAATCAGATGTAAACAAGAGCTGAAGGAGTGAGACGTAGTAATCTTTTTTTTCCCCAGCCTCATTTCACTGGCAATGAATGAGCAGCTGCTTGTTAATGTTTACCGTGTCCATGGTGTCATCTGTGATCATATGACCCCTGGTATAAAGCCTGGCAGAGTGTTTGCTGCTGATTTGCTTTCCAAATTTCCCACTGGAAACTGCGGTGTCCTTTGGTTTCAAGCCTGTTGAAAGGTGAGTGTCTGCTTTCTGAAATCCCTGAAATTTCCTGAGACCGATCAGAGTTGATGGTTTCCTTGGGTGTGATTTAATTGTGGAAAAGTATAACTACAGATAATGTGGGGTTACAGACAAATGTAGCTTAAGAATCATTATACAAATTATTTTTCTTTCACTCAACGTCCTTCCGGCCAGGGACGACAAAGTGACAGCTAAAGATAACAAAGATAGACTTTGGCCTGTATACATCATTCCAGGAAGTGGAAAGCAGACCACTACTGGACCAAGTTATCTGTCCTGTTTCTTTGGAGTCATGAAGTGAATGTCTTTAGAATTTAGGCAAGTGAGCACTAAATCACATATTTAAACACTGACTGTCTCTCAACACCCCCACCCCCTTTCAAGGAGTCACAGCAGGTTGACATGGAAAAAACCCTTAGTGAAAGAGTGGAGCCCACCCCCCCACCATACAACCCTGCTGGATTCTCGAACCCTCACCCAGCCGACCCAGAGTTCCAGAACAGCCAGGGGAAGATTGCTGTGGTCTCTCCTGCTTGTGACTACGACAGCATGGGCTATGTGGCAGGTCCAAACCCTGACAGCCCACCTCCGTACTCTCAGAACTTGGAGGATATTCACTGCTTCACTGATGGGACGCTGCGGAGGGGTGAGAAGTTTGTGCTCCATTTCTTAGCTAAACAGAAAAAAATATCTATTCTAATATCAATAATGGAGTTAAATTTTACAGTACATGATTTGCACACCTTCCAGCTGCTTATCAAGGACAGGATTGTGGGGCATTATATAATACTCTGTTGTGAAATCTGCTGCTGATTTCAAACATTTTCTATTGTCGTTGCATGAGAAATGTTGATTACTAATGCTCTTTAATCACAAAGTGAGATATTCAAAAATCATCGCTGTATCTGATGAAAATAGTTAAACATGCCACTCTTGTGTTTCTAGGCTTCAGGATGAAATTTCCTAATACTTTGGAAAGGTTATTATTATTCATTTCATTACTGTAGGCCTGGAAGGACATGGAGTGATATGGGCTCCCAGTGTGTAAGCACATTCAGGCTGAAATGAAATGACAGACACATTTACTTTGTTTCTAATCTGACTGAAATACTTTAATATATTGTTATTTTTTGCATGCTTTTAAATACACTTCTTTACAAATGTTACCGATGTTCGACAGAACAAGGAAAATGGCTTTGAGCGAACAGGCTTTAGTGTTCCTTTCATTTTAAATTTGGACGAATGTGAGTGCTCGGTCATATCCGATTCATATAAATGAAATAAATCACAGTGTGCCTTTAAAAGCAGTCCTGGAACTGTATGAGAATCTTTGCTGAATCTCTATCAGTTGTTTTAAAACTGAGCTCCTCCGGTATGTTCATCTGAATGAGTAAGAGAAGTAAGGCGTTTTAAAAGATTTGCAGCATTTTGCCCTCGACTTCAGATCTGGCTCTGCCTTTTCAGGGGGTCTTGGCAAGGCGTTTGCTTGGAAGGGACCCACGCTATTAATGATCTTTTCACTTTCTGCAGCCGTCTGCAAGCCTGTGCTGCTTCAGCCGATGCTGGGTTTTGTTCTAGTCCATGGGAAAGTGTTGAAACTCGAGTTTTTTCTTCGTTTTATTCTGATTTATGGAGTAGCTGCCTTTGCCGCCTTTCAGACACCTACATATGCAGTGATTTCTCATTTTCACGGTATTCCTTCGGAAACCTGCGAGATTCTGTATTTATTTAGCAGTTGTGTTCACGCAGCTTTCTTTGTTAATTACCTAGACAGCATTTCATATTGTCTTGCAATTTTTGTGATTTACTTTTTATATGAAGTACAACAAACACTGTTTTGAGATTCACCCGAACCTTAAGTTGTTGTCATTATTTAATTTCATAAATAAATAACTCCTTTATTTTAGGTAATTTCTGGGGCCAAAAGCAGCTACTAGTGGCATGGGCAAGTTTTATATGATTTGCAAATCACGTGCTGTCCTTGTACATAGTGTACCTAACTTTGCAATTTTTCTTATTAATATCATTCTTGATGACATTTTGTGCTTGTGCAAAATATTTTTTGCATTCAAGCATAGTTGTGCATTTTTAGCATTTATTTAAGTCACAGGCTTTGAGTAATTTTCACGATTGTTAGTATTTCAGCGAAAATTTGTCTTTTTTTTAATAGTCTGGTAGACATGTTTGATTTTCCACAATTTTTCCATATTCGTGTCCATTGACTTTACTTAATTTAGTAACTTACAAAATGAGTCAAGTCAGTTTTGCAATTCGCATGCCTCCAGTTATACAATTTACGTACCCTACATCATTCTGCCATTCAGGAATCGTGACTTGCAATTTGTGTAATTTTCATTTTTCTTTTCTGCTGTTGTTCTATAGTCTGCTTGTGCTTTGAATTACCCTGTACTGGGTAAGTTGTTTGAAGATGGAGAATTCATACATTGATATAGAATTGTTGTTGCTTAATTTGAAAAATGAGCAAATATATTAAGTGTTTAGCGGCTGTTTTAAGTAGAAGTGCACCGATCCGGATATTCTGATTGGTATCAACATTGATCCATTCCTAATCAGACAGATGGGGTATCGGCCTTATGATCCACGTCCGATACTTAAGAGTTTTTATGACATATAAACAAATTTTATTTGTAACTTGTATACAATCCAGAAACAAGTATACAGTATATAAAATACAAATGCCTTTTAAACCTCATAAACCAAAGCTTAACGCTGGGGGATGTAAAAATCTATATAAAAAAATTTTGTACAGTGCAGGCTGTTACAGTCTTGATTGCCTTTTGTTCTGGAGAGTAATGAATTGAGTAAATATATTGTTTGAACCAAAAGCAATAAAGCATGGCTTTTTACCTGTAAATTTACATTTATGGATATGGAATTTTGCCATTATAATAATATTGGTCATGTATACATGAGACTTTTTCAGTATGTCATTTTCTGTGAGACCAGACAATACATTCTTCCAAAGTAAAATAGTTTTCAACAATACATGGGGGGGGGGCGCCGCTGGTGATGCTCGCTTAAGGCGCAAAATTAGTTTGGACCGTTACTGGCTACAATGTCCATGTCTGCCCTGTCCCAGTAATTTTAATATTTACAGCTGTGTGTGAATGGTACCCTACATCGAAACTTGCAATGATAA
>JAAGVU020000129.1:5423888-5436127 GCA_011763525.2 Mormyrus iriodes
CGCTGGAAAGGGGTGTGTGGCGCTCCCGATATCTTTGCAAGAGGACGAAGGTCCAAGTCTTTAGAGTCCTGGTGCTCACTGTCTTGCTATATGGCTGTGAGACATGGATGCTATCCAGAGAGCGGAGACGAAGACTGGACTCCTTCGGCACTGTGTCTCTTCGGAGAGTCCTCGGGTACCGCTGGTTTGACTTTGTGTCGGATGAGTGGTTGCTAGGGGAGTCCCGAATGAGGTGGAACAGTACGTTATGTATAGTTCTAGTAGCCCAACTAACAAAGCGTTTTTGGCATACTTTTTTTTTTTTCCATTTAAAAAAAAGCTAGGTATCGGGATCGGTGCACTTTGAGTTTAAAGAGCACTATTGTCAGTTTTAAATGGAATTGTTCTATACTGAGTGACATGAACTGAGTTGTTTTGTGTGGCCGTTTTCAGTTCCATCTTTTTTAGGATCAGCCCATTTTCATCTTCTCATTCAGTTTAATTTGCGGATGGAGTTAGGATTGGGATTTAGAGTGGGATTATGACTGGGATTAGGATAGGCATTAGGGTTAGGGCTGAGGTTGCCTGAAGGTTTATGGTTAGCGTAGGCATTAGGGTTAGACAATACATTTTCAAATGACAACATGTCACAAATGACACGTCACGTGCATCTTACCTAGTTTGTCTTGGCTCGGAATGTACCTTGACTGAAAAATCTGAAATATTTAGTATTAATCCTTTTTAGGTTTTGTGAGGAAGGTCTACTTAACCTTGATGGTGCAGCTGTTAACCACCACAGGAATCATATGTGCCTTCCTGTACTGGTAAGTCTTATCACAAATATTCTTCTTTGATAATATACTGTTTCATTATGAAAATATGAATATATTAATAAATCTGTTCATTGAAAATACATTAAATGCTGTTTAGAGCTTTTTGCAGTACATGAAATGGTGATACATTTACTAAAGGACTGATATAGGGTGTCTGGTAGCCTGTACACACTGTGGATGTTGGCATTACATCATCCTCTTTCATCAAAACACTTTATAAATAACATTCTACGTCATTATAGGAAGGAACTTAATAAATGGACACGATCCAGCTTCTGGTTCACATATGTTATGATGTAAGTACCGACAATCTGGCTGTTAAATGCTTGGGAGCACGGTACCCCCCTTCAGGACTTTAAATGCTCTCTGTTGCAGCTCTCACAGTAGCATCATGCATCATGATTTTTCTTCTCAACAGGGCAGCAACGTTTGTTTTTATCATAATTCTGTCGTGCTGCGGAAACGTGAGGCGAAAAGTCCCGCAGAATTTCATCTTCCTGGGTTTGTTTGTATGTACCCAGCGTCCGCGGTCGTATGTAGTTCTTCACATTTTGAAGCGTGGCTTTGTGGGTACTTTTCAACGCTTCTTTTCCTGTGTATAGACCATCGCAGAAGGATTAATGCTGGGCTCAGTGACAGTGTGAGTGAACCTTACACTAACACTACAGAGCTACGTTATGATGATTATAACCGCTGATTGAGCCGGAAAACTGCAGCGGTCGGCTGACAGATCGGCTCTTTTCTTTATGCAGATACTTTGATGCAGATGCCGTCATGTGGGCCGTGGGGGCTACGGCACTCGTCTCGTTCGCACTGAGTGTGTTTGCCATGCAGTCAAAAGTGAGTCATGCGTGAAATCCCAAAGATGTCAAACTGAACCATCAACGTGCCCCCTTGCCCCAGGTGACCAGTGTTAAGTGATGCTTAGGCATGACGCCATATAATAAGCGGTTAACCCGCTGGCTACACACTAAACCCATTGTGGGTCTTCAAGCCGGATTGTCACCAGAAAGTCAAACGGGGCTAGTGGCATCAAGCCAAATAAAGGATTTTTCTTAACAATTAACCTGAACACTCATTTTAACCGTTTGCCTGGAGAGAGGACATGGTGGATAATTTGTAACGGCTTAATGAAGCCAGATTCATATGTTGGTTATAGGAAAAACCATCACACACAGTGATTAAGAATCACTGTCAAAAGGAGAGGTGCCAATAAAAATATACTGATTTCCATTATCTTAGTGGGACTTCACAGCATCGATCGGGATTCTGTGGGCTGTTGGCTGGTCTTTGGTAGCATTTGGACTCCTGTGTGCTATTTTGAGGTCACAAGTAAGTAAAATAAAATCAAGCCAAATATATTTAAAAAGCTAATCATTTGCCTAATTTCAGGAATCACTTTTTTTTTTTTTTTAAACAGTACCTGAACATTGTGTATGCCTGTCTGGGAACAGTGCTCTTTTCTGTGGTGAGTACATTCAAAGGTTATGACTGTCAGCTTTGGTAAATATGTATATATGTATTAGGGTGGTCCTTAAAAATGAAAATTTGAAAAATGCTAGTTCTCACCCCCTGCTTTTATCTTGTATACGAGAACATTTCAGAATTTTTTTTGATGTTATTTCAAGCATGTTTAGAGGTTGATCAATCAGCTTGAATGGCTAAAGCCTAGTTTAGTCATCCACTGTCGGTAATACTCGTTAATCTCTCGGGTCATTCATATGATTATTTTTCTGTACTAATTTTGAATGAATGAATGTTACATTTATATAGCACTTTTCAAACACCCAAAGCACTTTACAGCAACTGTGACCACCACCACTGTTTAGCCCCCACCTGGATGATGCAACGCCAGCCATTCTCCACCTGTGCGCTCACCACACTTTAGCTAAGGTGGTGAAGGGGCAGGAATAGGAAGAGAATTCACCAATTAGATATAGAGGATGATTAGGAGGGCAGATTTGATAGGGCCACAGTGGGCAATTTTAGCCAGAACGTTAGGGTACCACCCCTACTCTTTCAAAAGATGTCCAGGGATCTGTTATCAAGTCAGGACCTCGGTTTTACGTCTCATCTGAAGGTTCCCCTGTTGGCTACACCCATACCTCTTCCAGCAGCAACCCAGCTTTCGTGGTTGGTCTCTCAAGCCCAAACCTGTTTAGCGTCAGGTGGATTAGCTAATCTGAATTGCAGGTGCTATGGCTGCTGATTTGATTGGCTCGATTTGCAAACTCTACACATGCAGCCATGGAAGAGACTTGAAACTATGTCCCAGAGGTGTGAAGCAACAGTGCTAACCACTGCACCAGTGTGCTATCCACATCTGGGTCATTTAAATTAAAAATATGCCATGAAAAATAGTTACTAAAAAAATTCAGGTAGCACCCATGCAATAACTTTTTCAAATAATGCCTTTTGTTGTTTCAAACGTTTGTTTTCAGCTAAATTTGGTTGAAATCATTTACAGTTCGAATTTGATCTCGTCAAGCAAACTCTAAAAACTATGAAAAACTGTCAGGGATACTTTCTTACAATGCATCACAAGATAAAGGGGCGAGTGCATGGAAAACTGCCTTTTTAAAATGTGACTCGCAGCTAAAGTCCACCATAATATATATGCATAAACACACAATATAAAGTACACTAACATGACAAGCGGCCCTAGGTGATCAGCCTGGTTTGTCACTGACCCCCCCCCCCCCTTTCGCCCACAGTACCTGGTGGTGGACACCCAGGTCATGCTGGGTGGGAAACACAGATACAGTATCAGTCCTGAGGAGTACATCTTCGCAGCACTCAGCCTCTACCTTGATGTCATTACGCTTTTCATGTTCCTCCTGCAGCTAATTGGCCTGGGTCGTTAAAAAGCCCCCAGCCCCCTCCCCCCTCTAAATTCATCACAAATTATGTATTATATAAATTTTGCTGCCTGGAACCAAATGGTACAAAAAATAATAATTTCATTATATTCTCTATACAGATCTAATGCTATTACAGGGATTTCAGTAATATCATACTTTTAATATTATTGTGTTCACAGACTTTTAAAAACTGTTAACTATGGCCAGTTTTAACTATTTGTTTTTTTCCTTAATAAATTTAGCTTTTACCCCATTCTTCACCTGGCTGACTTCAGAATGTGTCTAAAAATGTAAGAATCCCAGATTCACATGGTATCCCAGGATGCTGGAATGGGTGAGTTAGCATATTGGTTGGCGGCCAGTAAAGAACAGGACATGGACAGTGGTAGGCTTTAGTCCTTAATGAGCAAAACAGCTGGTATTGTGCACTGCGCAGAGGCACATTATGCAAAAACTAGTAACTGGGAATCAAGTTGAAACCATGAAAAGTGCAAATTGCATTTTAAGGTTGGGTAATTAAAAAAAAGAAATTAAAATTACTGGCTACACCAGCTGGAATTCACAACATGCGAGCAGTTATACAAGACACATTACATAAGTCCCACCAAGTTCGACAGTCCCTTACACAGCACAATTTCTAGAGAGCAGTGTTTTTGTGAATATTTCCTCAGTAAGTGAAATGCAACAGATTTTAAAATTTTATTCAAATGGGAAATAAGCTTTACAAACGGCTTGATTTGAGGTGACATTTTTGGCCCCTTTCACAGCAGTAAAAATGAACATTGCTAGGATCCTTGTCCCCCAGAAGAGGTTATATGTATTGTGACATCATTGTGATCAGTATTCGAATCCCCTACAAACCCTTCAAGTACACATAGTAACCAACCACCAGAAAAACCTCCTGTGCATCAAAACACTTTATAAATAACATATTTTGAACTATTCAACTGAAATCAAGTCACATTAATCTTTGACACAATGAATTGGGCACCATAACAAACATACTGAATGAAAGGCAACACACAGGACAATGTGGAAAAAATTCAGGGGAAAAAATCTTAAAAAAAAAAAAAAAAACCTTATAAAACATGCATTAAAATAAAAAAAATCTATTCTGGACATTTTGTTAGTTCCGTAACTGAACTAAATTTACTGCAACATCAGGTGTTACTTTAAATCACTGACAAAGTATTCAAGAAATATGAATTTAAGGTTAAATAAAAGGCACACTAAAGAATTACATAGAAAAAAGAGAGAACCATTTCTTTAGCAATCCTAAAGCCATAAATGTATAATTATCCATTACCGATGGCAATACATCACAATTACACTGATTAGGAAATAACATTTCTCTGATTGCACATAATGGCCATGTGCACACACTCCCACGACACAAGATGACACACCACAGGAAATTCAAGGTCGTGGTGTGTGACCCACCCTTACGAAATAATTATAATACCATAAAGAATGAATGAGCGCACGGTGCTGGGAATTTTGCTCCAGTTTTTGGACTGGAGTCTTTTGGAACCCTCTCAATTTGTATTCTTGGACAGTTTGGTAAAATGACGTAAAGTTAACGTAATTACATTGCTTATATAAATATGCTCTTAAAAATTTGCATCTGTTGGGAAATTATTTGGATTATTGGGAATAGCGAAGTCTATCAGAAATTGACCAGTATTCACTGCAGTAGAATGTGAGCACCGCACAGAGCTGCACAAATCAGACTTTCAGAATCAAGTCTTCCTGTAGCAACATATATAAAGGCAGGAATCATAAAGGCTACTCAGCCATTCAACAGATACTTTTCTCTAGTGCACCATCTGTCACATTTCCAAAAATAAACCCCAAATGGCTCATCATTATTTTAGCAGTTGTCAGTAGTGTTAGGAAACAAATTAAAAAGCTCCTTCTACAGCAGTAGTTTGTCCTCAGCTTTTAGCATTCCCCCACTCGTGAACATCGCCTGGCTACAGCAGTCATCAAAACCCTTTGAGGAGACCCACCCCAAAGTCAGGCAGTTAATCACATTTTTCATCTGAATACTCCATGTTTTTGAACCATTTCAGTGGTACATGGGACTGACACACAAATCTGGGAAAAGAAAATGACTGCAGAATTATTTTTGGCATAATAGATGATGCTATAGTCACATATATTCTTTGAGGAATATCTGTGGGACAGACACACGGGCCTGCCTGATTGCCAGCAGTAAGTGTACATTGGGTCTTAATCTCAGCAGCTGTCCCTGAATGCTGCTTCAAACACATTACAGGTAAATATGCTCTTCAATGCCTCTTAGGCACCCCATTGTTAGGATTCTGCACCAGCAGCTGTCCGTGTCCCAGGCTGCAGGTGTTGCCATGCCAACCCCCGGGCAGATAGACACACCCTCTTCCCATCCCCAGCAAGGCACTGCTCAATTCAGAGCAATAATTTCAATACTGACAATACCCTCCCACCCGCCCCCCCACTAAATCTTGACGACCGTCACACAAATAGTCAGTTTGGATGTTAAATGCTCAGATTATTTATCTGTATTTTCTGTACCCAGAGTCTCTGGGTACATAAAAATTGCATACAGTACTCTGACCTGATCTGCTTATTGTACAGTAATATTCCTTTCATTTATAAAATTACTAGGATTGCGACAGACACTGTGCCATCGTAAAGAATTTTTTTTGCTTAGACTTTGCTATTCAACCTGGATATAGTTAAAACAGTTTTTAGACCAAGTGCACTTGCTCCTCCAAGCCAAATGTGGCACTGTTCGGTTGGAGGCTGGAACCTGAGTCACACCCAGAGGCATCGGCGTGACCAGAATCAGTGCTACTGCGGACGCTCCTATCTTCCACTGGCATGAGCAACATGGCATTAGCATCCATACCCACCAATTCTAGCTGTGTGGGCCTTGCTGACCCCTGTTTGTCCTCCGGGGGCAGTGTTGGCACACGTTGAGGCTCAGCTATATCACCTACCTTCCGGGAGTGGGAGAGGCCCAGCTCGCCACTTTGGCAGTCGGCACCATTTCCCAGCAGGTTGGTGATGACATCAGCATTTACGCTGGGAGGTCCGCTTTCAGTGGAGGTGGACAAGGCACTGGTCCTCCAGGAAGGGTTTCCACCACTTGCACGCTCTGGGCTGTCATAGCGGCTAGTGATGCTGGCCGGCCTCGTCGCTCCTTTGCCCCATTCCTGAAGCCCAGAGCTGCTGACAATGGCACGAGGCCCTTCCACACCACGGGCCATAGGGTCGAACCTGGAGGCCAAGGAGGTGCCGATCGCTGCCAGAGAGGCCTGGTCACTGATGGACTCCTGGGACTCGCCACACAAGGGGAGCCCAGACTCCTGCAGCGAAAGCTGGATAGCCAGCAGCATGTTGGGGTCATCTTCATCCAAGGAGCTTAGGGCCTGGAGGGAGAAGGGCGGCGTTGCAGTCTCTTAGCGTGTCTGTGGCTGGAGGGAGAGGTGTGGCACCGAGCCTTCGCGGACCAGCTAGACTCACCCCCCTGGTGCCATGGCGACGGCTTGCACTCCTGGGATCTGTGTGGGATGAGACAGACCGGACCCTCCGGGTCCCAGGACAAAAACGAGCTCATGTAAGAAACAGGGTCCAAAGAAAGAGCTCAGTATAGCAAACCATACAATCATTTTGTTTAGTCAGATAACATATTAGCACGCAAACTAAACTGCTTTTTCTGGGGTCAGTTAGGGGCATTAGGATCAGGTGTATTGCTGTCTCCAACCTCACGCCTACCAAACAAGCACTACTAATTAGACCTTCAGATCCTGTCGTACCCAAAGGGCTGTCTGTCAGCTCGGCGGGGCTGGGTTCTTCGCCACGTAGGCTGGCTACGTCACTGCGCTGGCTGCCCGCGTCGCCATGCCTACGGTGTCTGGGCCTCCGCCGCTGCTGCAGCTCAGCAAACCCCTGTGACATCACAGAGCCCACAGCCGTGGGATGGGAGGGTTCATGAGTGTCAACAAGGCACTACAGCAAGACAACCACAAGGGGGACCCCAAGAGCCACTCTCTCCTGCTGCTGACACCGCAGCTCAGAAAAGGCAAGAAATTTTAACATTTAAAATCACGTCAATATGGCGCCAACAGGGGGCCTATGAAAATGTGCCGTTATTTACTGGGAGGGAAATTCTGAAAGGTCACCTACCCATAAAAGTAAACACAGGGCCAAAATCACTGGTGGCGAACTGCTGCTACGGTAATGTATTGATTGCTACACGGTGGTTTGTTTTGCAGATCACTCGATTCTAAGAATACCCAAATTGTGGTGATGTGGGGAGGGAATCAAAAGGCATAGGAGGGGGCCAGGACATTTTATCCAAACCGTGCTTAATAAGCAGAACTTAAAATAGCAGTGCATGATACAATGAGGATTCAGTGGGCATTATTTTCACCCTCCCTGTGTAAAAATACAAACATCCTCCATCATCAAAGTCAAATTTATTTCTAAAGCACATTTAAAAACAACATTTGTTGACCAAAGTGCTGGGGCCTGTATCACGAAACTGGATTTCTTATGCAGCTGGATAACAAAGACAAAATCCATTTAAGCTGGGGTACCTTAAATCCGACATGTTAACCGGCTAAGCAGGAAATCCCGCTTTGTGATACAGGCCTCTGCACAGGACCACCAAAAAGAAAGAATACAATAAATAAAAACTGAAAAGGGCATATAAGAGAAGATAAAATCATAAACACAGACAACAAAACATAAGATGTTAGAAGTATGAGGGAGACATCAAACCGTTAATATGACTTAGAAGCTAGAGTGTAGAACAGTCTTAAGGCAGAATGGATTGATGGCCAGGAAAAGACTTCCACAATCTGGGGGCTGCAACCCAGTTTGTTTTCGTCTGGAGTGAGAGATCAGCAGAAAAGTCATTTCTGATGACCTGAGGGGCCTGGAGGTTGTGTTGGGGACATATGAGGTCTGGAATGTATGAGGGGGCTAAGCCATTCAAGAACATATAGATCATAAAGAGAGGCCAGGATATGGGTCACGTGATCCCTTTTTATGGAGCTGGTGAGAAGCCTTGCTGCCAGGGTTCACTGACTGATTCTGGTGTACAGGAAGCTGCAATAATCAAGCCTTGAGGAGATATATGCATGTATGACCATATCAAGGTCACTTGGAGAGAGGAACAGTTTAATTTTTGAAATAAGTCTAAGCTGGAAGAGACTGGATTTGACAACAGCATTAACCTGTTTGTCAAACTCGAGAGCACAGTCAAGAATAACGCCAAGATTTTTGGCCAATGGCTTAACGAAGGGAAATGGCTGACCTAGGTTACTGGAGAGCTATGTAACGGGAATCAGGTGGGTTGAAAATGGCAATTTCTAATTTGACTTCAGTGAGGTAGAGAAAATTTTGGGCCATCCAGCATTTAATATCCTCAAGGCTAGACTTTGTGGCTGTGGCTAAAGATTTGATTTCAGGGGAAGATAGAGTTGTATGTCATCAGCACAGCAATGGTAGGAGATGTGGCTCTGGAGGATTCTATCAAGGAAAAGCATCTAAATGAAGAAAAGAAGAGGGCCTAGAATAGACCCCTGTGGGACCCTGCATGGAAAATTTCACAAAAAAGGATCTTTTAAGTTAGGTGACAAACGAATTTAGTGCAGTGTTCCTGACACCGGCCTCATCCTTTAGCCGATTTATGAGGATGGCATGGTCTACTGTATTAAAAGCAGTGCTGAGATTGTGGAGGAATCGTAATCTACTTCCTCCGAGAATCACTTCATCTTTTCACAGAAAAAGTACTAAATCTAGCTAATGTCATAAAATGTATTGTGGCATAAACAAACAAGAACAATAACATCATCATCATCCACATCATCATCATGGAAAACAATGAACACGTGGGGGTCCCCAGGGCAGCAGGCTGAATCTAGCCCCCAGCCCCAGATAAGTGGAGTTTATTCACTACCTGCCGCTGGCCACGTGCATTCGGACCTCTGCCTCTTTGGACACTCCCTCCGAGGTCTGACTGACTCCTCGGGGTCTTTGAATCAGGGCACAAAATTAAAGAAGAGAAACAAAAACAAACAGATCTTCCAGCTGGAATGAGGTAAAGGGGCCAAAACAGCAACCTGAGGCTGGTTTGTTTGTGGGTAAACGCCTCACCTGGGGTGACACCAATCCCAGGGACTCCCAGTCCCACTCGGCACCGGTGAAACTGTGGGTGAGAAGATATTGTACTGGTTACCATTACTGTCCAGAGCAGCCAGACGCAGAAACAGAGAAAAGGACTCTGCTCCTATATGCCAAGCAGATATCACAGGCCAGACCGGCACGTGGGGGTCATACAGGGCTCGAACTTACAGGCAACATACAGAGTAGCAGAACACCGACCTGCGTTGCGAGGCTGCAGGGGAGTCGCTGGGGGCCACACCGCGTGCCACGGAGGCCAGGAACTCCTGCCTCTTTTGCTGCACCAGGCAGGCAGCGCGGATGATCCTGTGGCGGGGAGTGCGCAGATAGGGCCTGTTCACCTTCTGGGCGAGGTCCTCAGTTACGATCTCGAGGTCGGTCTGGAGTGTAACAGGCACACAGACAGAAAACTTATACCTGGGGGTGTACAGCTTTGCAATCTTGCAGGAAAGCATGGTGGTGTACCCCTGAAGGAAGTTGCTTTAGTTAAAAACTGATAGAAAGTAAAAAAAAATAAATAAATAATAATACAACTCTGCATCTGTCCATTTTTCATGACTGCTTCATACTGCAGAGTAGTGATGCATGCTGGGATAGACTTTGGGGATACCTAAATCCACCAAAATCACAGACTACAGGAAGTAAACGTAAACCCACGTGAGAAGAGCACGCCAGCTCCACATGTACGTAGCTGAGATGGGAATCGGGCTACCCCACTGAGCCACAGCATGACACCTATACGCTGTAACAATGCTAAACTTCCGGCAGCAAAACAGCATCTGGTTAACCTTTTTAACAGCCATGACAGGAGACTCACTTTAGGTATATTTATACCTGCATCAGTTCAAAGATTTCCTTCTTAGTGCTTTTTGGCTCTAGGAAGAAGCCATAGGGGTAAGAGCACTTGAGGACGCGTCGTGCCTTCAGCAGCTCGCGCACGGCGAGTTCGATGAACGTGGTATCCGGAGTGTCGCCCTCTGCTGGACGGAGGACAGAATGCGATTCGTAAGCAAAAGGGAACGCAGACATTTCCGACGGGAATCTGACATACTTTGACCTCCCCTACTACAGTATAAATACTTTACCTTCAACAGGGTCTAAAAGCAGCCAGACCTACTGGTTCCTAACAGAATGCACCAACAGGCACCGTGAATTAGTACAGCTCTCTCTCCTAACCTCCAGCGTAGGCACGGCTCAGCTGCTCCATCTTCTCCTTGGCGCTCTTCAGCAGACGGCGCTCCAGCTGTGCGGAAAGCAGGAGATGCAAAGCGCGTTAGACAACGGGCATGCGGGCCGCCGCCGACAGCCAGGGGGTGTTAGCTCACCTCGTAACTGTGCTCGTGGTTCTTGTAGCGCGTGTAGTAGTGCATGAAGCGGTCCAGCTCTTGATAGCTCTTGTGCTTCCTCTCCGCCTGTAGGGACAGACAGCCTGAGATCTCTGACATTTTGTCTCGTTCAACTAATAAAAAAAAAAAAACAAAGGTAGGACAGCATGGAGCTAAAGACAGACAAAACAAAAGGGGGAAAATCAATGCCTGATTGGCCTGATGAAGGTTCCTGTTCTAGCTACAGCACCAGGGTGCTAACTATCTGTGGAAGCACCAGGGTTTGTAGGTTCACTGGCTGGGGGTGGGGGGGGGGGATGCTGGCCGTTTACTCTTCAGTTACTCATTTTCAGTGTACACATATTCAAGTAAAATGTAAGCTGTCCAATTCCACAAATGAAAGCATCTCCCAAGCAACGATTTGACTGGATTTGTGTGCCTAAAAATAGGCCATCATTTAGTCAGCAATGTGTCAGTTTACATTTAAAAGGAAGTCGCCCTTTTTTGTAAAGCCTGTGATGCACCATTGTGAGTCTCTGAGGCTGACTGGATCACCACACCCAGACAGCACTCGGGGGAACCGTCAGTCACATACATTCTATGGACACATTTCCAGGAGTCCATGATGTCATTTTCATGTCATTTCTGGTAACCATGGCAGCGGCGGCAGGGCCCCTGACCTCAGCCGTGAGCTCCTTGGACTGCTCCTCCAGCTGCTGGATGACCTCATAGCGCGTGCAGCGGTAGTATCCTCCCGTTGACGAGCTATGCTTCTTCCATTCCTCCAGGCAGATCCAGCAGAAGTCATACTTGCACTGGTAGAGACACAAACCACCAGGTCTGATGTTAGGGACTTACTACAAATTGATCCCCATCGGCGTGGGAAACGGCGGAACGAGGTCCCTGCGTCAAACGAGGGCCAGGAAAGGCCATTCCCTCACAGGCAGTCGACTCAAGGTCGGGCCAACTGTACGGCACTGGTCCACAGCTCTGGTCCACAGCTCTGGTCCAGGCAGGCTGTGGTGCGCAGGCAGGAAATTGTGGACCACTATCTATCTACCACCCAC
>JAAGVU020000129.1:5436227-5454694 GCA_011763525.2 Mormyrus iriodes
CTGGTCCACAGCTCTGGTCCAGGCAGGCTGTGGTGCGCAGGCAGGAAATTGTGGACCACTATCTATCTACCACCCACTCCATCTACCAACAGCATATTGGAGAACTGCAGTTCTGAGCCGGCTAAAGATGGACCTGCACCCATAAGAGCAGGAGGACAGTTCAGAATCACAGGGTTTAAAACACTGTGACCCTGACCAGGAAAAGCAGGTGGAAGGTATATGGATGGATGGACTATTTAGTACCTCAACTGAATTAATTTGTGTTTTTCCTCAGTACGGAGGAAGAAGGCAACAGCGTGGAGGGTCCTTTGAAGTTTTAAAGTGATGCATATATAAGTTATGCTTCTTTGATGATTGAGGATGTTCACAAGCACACTCATGTTAGAAACCCCACCCGCTCCTGCTCCCCCCAGTTTCAGAGCACTCATTCTGCATATTCTATGAACGCCACAAGGGTGAGAGATGATTCTTCAGGCAGCAGAAATGACTTTTAAGACATTTTAGTTTTCAACAGGTTGCATTTGCAATCCAAAGTGATCTGGGCGTAATGAGTCCTGTGGTCTCCCCACTGACGCACAGCTAGGTCTTCATTAATGAAATGCAGGTCCATTTATCAGGCCCGTTTCGGGGAAATTTAAACCTCTGCATAACCTGATGTTACATTAGGGTCAATAAAAGCGTCAGTCAAAAAGGACACTTGCATTTCCATATCACATTATTACATCCACAACAAGATGCAAATTGCACAGGTCTGCAATAAACATTTTAATGGCAATGAAATTTCAGGAATCTCCTGAACAAATATAGCAACATGCATCTTTGGCATGTAAGAAAGGACGCTATGTGTGAAGCAACTGATCTGATGATGGAGTATCTTACTGTCATGGTGACGATCCTGGCCACGGATCATGATCTCACTCCTCACGACTCCCGCATTCTCTATCCGGCCAACTGCCCTAATATTCACCCAGGGCTTATCCCAGAAATGCCATTCCTTCCAGAGCTAAGGATTCCAGCGGATCCGGCTGTACCGGGAAGCGCTTTCCCAAGGAGGGAGCAGGATGGGGAAGCTCCTCCATACCTTGGCGCACTGCATGTGGTTGCAGCCCTCGTTCTTCTGGATGGGCGACTTGCAGTTGGCGCAGGGTTTGGAGTTGGTCAGCAGCCACAGGCAGTTGGCGGCGTCCTCGTAGGCCTCGCTCACACCGGCCACTTTCCAATGAGGGAGAGAGAGTTAGAAGCTTTGGCCTCGAGAACACAGGCACGATTTACCTAGGGGGGTGCCCTCACAGGACACGCTTAAGCATCAGACACAACAGAGGCTGCAGGAGACGCTACTCAAGTGGAAGATACATAGGAACAAACCGATATTTACAGACACGTGAGCTGCGTCTTACAACTAAATATGGTGCAGACCATTCATGCTAGAAATGCAGCAAGCCCTGCTGTATTTTTAAGGCAGTGTTTCCCAATTCAGTCCTCAGGGACCCACAGACAGTCCATGTTTTGGCTCCCTCCCAGCTCCCGGTAGGAAGCAAAAATGTGGGCTGTCTGGCAGGAAGTTGGGAGGGAGCAAAAACGTGGACCGTCTGTGGGTCCCTGAGGACCAGGTTGGGAAACACTGTTTTAAGGAACTCCCCTCCCGAAGTAAGCAAGTCAGTCTATCGTCATATTCTTGAGGACGCAGGTAGCTGATCATCCATAGGTGTGTATATCACAGCATGATTCATATTTGCTTGAGAAGGAGAAAAGGAAAAAAAAAAAAAAAACAACATCTCAGTATCGGGTCACAGAAAAACACCCAGAAAACAGAGAGAGAGAGGCAGACAGGTGCGCGCGCACACACACACACACACACACACACACAAAATCTATAAGCCAGGTACATGCAGTCAGGTATACACAGGGAGACACTCACACTCCTCTGGCTTCATCTCCGTCACTTTCTGGAGCCACTTGGTCCAGGTCTGGCAGTCGCAGGGTTCGTGGGCCTCTCCGAAACATTCCCTGTAGACAGGAACACACACTGCACTGCTTACACAAACACACCTTTTGCTGGTAAACCCCAAACCAACGGCACCTTTAGACTAATACCATCACTTTATGCAGCATACTGCTGCAAGTAGGGGGAGGGGCGAGGCGGCGGACATGCATGAGCATGGCTTGGGAGTGGAGTGCTGACCAGCAGAACAGGTGGCCTTTCCCACAATCCACGGCGGGTGCCTGTAGCACAAGAAGTGGCTCAGAGGAGCCGGCGTCAGGGCCACGCTGGGACAGCCGTACCGCACGCTCACAGCCCGCCCGGGGACACCAGCGGATCAATGGGTTGTTCTCCACAAATGCCTGGGGGGGGGCACAGTGAGTTAAACCAAGGAACCTCACGCAGGTGGAGCAGAAACACACTTATGACATTTACTTTTCCAAATGTGTGAGAAGAAACGGCAGAGGAGCTCCTGTAACAAACTTATCTATCTATATCTAAACCCTGTAAACACTGAGGCATCACGTCTCCTGACAAAGAGCTGCTGTGCCTTTTCACTGGCCTCCCCAACGAACATCTACCTTTATGTCAAACTGGAGGTAACGCCTGTCCATCTCCCGGGAGACCACGCTCTCGATGATCTCCACGGGAACCAACTGGAAGCAGTCATGTGCTGGGCAGCGGATGCCGTGTGCGACTCCTTCCTGAATCTTCAGGTTCAAAAACCTGATGTGCAAATACAAACAGATGTGAAACATGGTGACCGGGCACTGGGGGAGTGTGCTGTGAGCTCAGGCACAAACTGCTACAAAGAGGCATCAGTTACAAAGCACATGACCAACAAAAAACAAAAAATATTCAATCAACAGACAAATTACCCTTCCCAGCATGCTCTGCAGAACTCATGTCCACACGGCATGTCCACGGGTTCCTCAAACTCTGAAATGGTGCACATGCAAATGCCGCACTGCAAGGGGGAAACGGGAGATTCAGGAACAGAAGCAGACACACGTCACGGAGCTTTCTGAAGCCGTCGAAGCATCAGCAGAAGCAAACAAATGCGGTCACAGATTTATGGAAGTATTTCATTCCCTGGAGTACAAATGACGTAACCAAGCAAACAGAGTATTGAATGAGTGAGAGGTATATGTAGCACAGCACCCTCCAGTGGCTGATAGGGGCAAGCATGGGCGTAAAATCATGAAAGTGTAGTGTGCTAATACAGACAAACTTTTTAAAACAAATACACTGTAAAGCCACTTCAGTTCCCCGTGATTAATGTATAAGAGCATCATGCAGCAGACGATGCATAAGCTGAACTTGGGTGCGAGGCATGGCTCCACCTAATTCCAGACACGGTAATTAACGAGCGTGCCAATTAACCACAGAAAGGAGCCTCAGCAACGTGGCAGACCTATAATGACGTGTGAAAGGTAAAGCATAGTCAGGCTACTGATATTTCGGTTCTACCAAAGTGATGCCAGATCCTGTGCTAGGCTCCAGCACAGCAGCACAGAAAAGCTTGTCTCAGAATTTGGAACCGCAACGTCAGCAAAAGTGTTCATCGCGTCCAAACCTCCTGCATACCCAGAAAATTAAATCCATAATTGATACAGTTGTGTCTAATATCGCTGATGCTGGCAGTGAAACAACTTGCCAGTTTATTAGCGGAGTCATGTTATGTCCGTTTTTTTATTCTGCGGAAAACAAAAGATTGATTTGCGGGCAAAATGTAACAAATTCTAAACATATTGCAGGTTGTATATATAAAATATTGTGGCGCTCGAGTGGCGAAGAGATCAGAGGTGGACAGCAAAGTTCAATTTTGTGCAAACTTCTTGTGCGATCCGTAAAAGGACAGCTGTCAAACAGCAAGCGAGAATAAACTCGCTCGCGCACACAGACAGGGGAGAAATACAGTCTTTAAGGAGACAAAAGTGGACACAGGCAATACAGTCAGAGCGCAACGAGTCATACTCAAAACTATCAGACTTAAAGACTCTTTTTTGGCAGCTTATAAAAACCTAAAATCCAAAATGGATGGAGAAAAAAATTCATATGAACCTTTACTTTACTCTCACTTTCACCTACATAACAACATTTCCATTCTTTTTTGAAACCGGTGGAAACGCGGGCAGGTTCTCAAAAAGCACCAACTGAGAACCAGCCCAGCATTGGTGGAAACACGGTCTGAGAGACCGGTTCTGCACACAAAGAACATTGAGGAGAACATCAGAGAAGGGCCTCCTCTATACTGCCAACGTGACAGAACGGGAACCATTAAGGAGTCTTAAGGACACCTAAGCTGAGGGCCCTAGGAAGAAGCCTCCTGCAGCAACCTGACCGAGGTCTCAGCTGGAGTGACCAGACGTGAAGCTACGTCAGATAACAGGAGCAGGACCCTGGTGCTCCGTCAGCCGCAGAAACGCACCATGGGGGACAATATGAACTGCACACAGCAGTCTGCACAAAAGTGGCCACTGTTCCCCAACAATGCAAACAGTAATCTGCGAGGATATGATTGTTCACCAGGCTGCTTGACATTACGTGCTGTTTGTGCAGAACAAGGAGAGGCATTCAGCGCTCTGAACAAAGACAAGCACAGTGAAACAAGCACACTTCAAGTTTCCTAATTCTGCTTAACTATCTGCCAAAACTGATTTAAAAAGCACATTTGCTGAATTTGATTTAGATTCCTGCTCCACAAAAGGGGCGCGCTCGGTTTTGAACCAGTCGTAGCTTTGTGGTAAGACGGTCGGGCTCCACTCACCGAGGGCGTCTCCTCTGTCCCCGGGGGGCTGATGTCATCGGGTGACGTCGCTGAGGATGGGGCAGTGCGGGGGTTCCTGGGTGACGGTAAGGTGTCCCAGGCATTATAGCCACGTGGAGGCGGAGCAGGCATCTGTACTCCGGAGCGTCGGCAACAGCTCTCTGCGCTGGACATCCAAGCTTCCAGCAGCTTCTCCCTGTCCCAGTCTGAGAGCAGGTACCCAAGTCATCATTTCACTCTGCTCTCTGAAGGAACACCTGGAGATGTCGGGGTTACACAGCATGTGAAGGTGGGGGGTACATACCGTGAGCCCGCAGCAAGGCCTCGGCAGTGAAGAGAGGAACCTGCAGCATGTCTGCCGTCTCCACGATGAGAACATCCTTTAAGCGACGCAGGTCCTGCGGTCCCAGACCCTCATAGGGCTGCATGGAGGAGGAGGAGGAGGAGGGTAAGCTGTCTGTACCACAATTACACCTCCAGGGGGTGTACAGTGATCTCAGAGACTGGTGCTTAATCTTACAGACTGGTCTACATGGACCTCTTAGCTATCCATAGCTGCATAGCTCTCAGTTACAATTATGAGGAATCAGAGAACGCCAATTGGACTCCTGAGCACCGCCAGTCTGGATTTGCACAGTGATTGCACAGTCACGTCGAACCGCACCTCCCCACGGTCCAGGTCCGCGTACTCGTTTTCGACACCCTCAGGGTCCCCAGAGAAAACCATGAGCGACTCGAGGCTGAGTGCCAGCCGGCGGTGGCCCCTCCTCTCCGCGGCATCACATGGGGTCTCCCTGTCCTCGTTTTCAGCAAAAAGGTCTGCTCCGCTCTTCACCAGCAGCTGGGGTGGGGGGGTGCCTGGGTTAGGTCTGAATATGAGGGGGCTGCAAACAACTCACAGGTGGATGGAAGGAGGGGTCATGGTCTATCGATCACCTCAGTTAACCAACCTTCCATCAGAGTAAACCAGCAAGTAATCAGCAATCAAACCAACTAGGGATTCTGCAACCCACCTTTTCCCCAATATGACTTGAAATATATCTTTTATAAGTATGACATCACTAAAATGGCTGCTTAATGAGGCAAGTCAGCAGGTAAACTCTTCCAGCCGGGTTAGGTTTTAGGAGGTTAGGGGACAGGGTTTAGGGATGACCTACCTCCACACATGCCGCCATCCCCGAGGCGGCCGCATAGTGCAGGCATGTGTTCCTCTTGTCGTCGGGGGCGTTTACATCGGCGCGTTCATACTCGCCATGGTCCAGCCGCGCACCGGTCCACTGCAGCACGACCCGGATGCAGTCTAGCCGCCGCCGCTCATCTTCCAGGGGTTGGGCAATGCGAGGTGACAGTGCCCCCTCTGGAAGCAGGATCTGCGGCCCCATGCAGAGCAGGTGCAGGGCCACCTCATCATGCACGTTCCGCTTGTTGGGATTGCCATCTTTGTTCAGGAGAAAGCACCTGGGGATCGGGGGGGGACAGGAGGGACAGCATGGGGGTGAGGACTGCATGGTGACCACCCCCTGAGATGCAGCCGAGACCACTATAGCACACCACGACGGAAACGTTACAGAGCGCCGAGGTATCAGCGATGTGGATGCAGATCAAGGAGTGGTGGAAGTCAGGTTCAGCGCTGACTCCCTCTAACGTTAGCCGTGAATGACCCACTTAGCGTTTTTAAACCCCACTCGGATCAGTGCCAGACCAGAGATCCTTGCTTGTCCTGTGAGTGAAGCGGGACGTGAACAGCAATGTCACTCACATTTGACACGGTGACAGAGACAACCTCACTCCTCTCTGGCTTCGACATGTTTGAACAGGACCCACACGACATGTTACTAAGTGGTAATAAGGTCAAAAGGCTGACAGGCTCCTACAATCTTTCAGGAAAATCCAGTAACTAATCCCTAACCAAACTTTAACTCAGGTTTCAGTTTGACCTAGTTACACCGGTGACTTCGGCGATGTCACACAATCGTTGAATAAACCAAATTTTCAGTCAGTTTCCTGGAAACCTAAAGTAACGCTCAGACTGTAAATGGGGAGTCCATGTCAAACAGGGCAGGTCACTATGGCAACACAGTGTTTCAGCAACCAGCTCCATTAAGACAGATATTTTGATAAAAAGCAAGCATTCTTTCACACGTAAAGGACAAAATGAATTTGCCAGCTTTTTTTTCTAAACAAGGGTTCTCTCTCTCTCACAGCATGCAGTCTCTGCACATGGTTTAGGAGAGGGGCAGCATTTTAAAGCAAGGCTCTGGGTTACTCCGAGTCCCAATGTCTATATCTAGGTGACCCTGATAGGGCACGGAGGGCAGCTTAATGTACTGTATGATAGGATGAACAGCTATACAGGCCAATACCTCTGTTTAGCTAAGCACAGCATCTGAACATCATTCTGGGGCTGAACCCTGCTCCCCCCCCCCCCGAAACCAACCGCAAACCGCAAACAATCATGGTTTAATGGTAGTCCGCACTTTAACTTATGATTACTACCACAGACACTGTACGGGGAGGGGGCTGGGTGATAATCTTGAAACGGAATTGTGATAAAATTTGTCAATAGTGATGATGAGTTCTCACATTTTTACTTACAATGGACAGGTCACACAGTAGAAATAAACATGACAACAGCCAGTGGGCGTTTATCAATATGCATGCATTGCCGTTCTTGTGTTCTCGTGTACCTGTTTAACGTTCTTTCATTTCTCTATTTTACGAAGAGTCCCGTGGAAAGCTGGAAATTCGGCTAAGCGATTTAGCGACTACCCCAGACCTATGGTCCAGCTGTACTTCCGAGCCATATACGAGTCTCACCATTCATTACATTGGCGAGAAGTGGGATCTTCAAAGCAGAGGCTTACAGACAGCATACCACAGCGTGAGCCTCCAGGCAAAGCGGAACCAGGCAGTTTGCATAGTTAAATGTTTGCGTTATGTTATTCTAAATTAGTTTATATTTTGCAGTTTTTGCCCAGATTTCTACCTCTAAAGAAAATATTTACATTATGGGGCAGGGTTTGCCTCAGCGGGCTAAGCCTCCGTGTCTGTGATCGGAAGGTTGCTGGTTCAAGCGCCATCCTTGGCAGAATAGTCACGTCTGTGAGCCCGTGAGCAAGGCTCTTAACCCCCAGCTCCATGGGCGCCGCTGCAGGTGGCCACCCTTCGCTGTCAACCTTGCTCTCACCTACGTGTGTGCCATGGAGAGCAAGATGGGGTAGGCACAGTGAGAATTTCCACACAGGAATCAACAAAGTATCATCATATTTTTTAGAATTTTAGTATTTTAGAATAACATTCTAAAATTGAACTACTGAACCCTCTTGTTTCTTCAGGCTTCAGACTAGGGCTGTCGTGATCATGTTGCGATGTAATCGCGATTATATGGCACATGTGTAATAATCACCAGGTCTTGAGATGACGAATGACACATTTATCTGGATGCTGGCTTTTCGGTTCTATACAGATGTTTACTTGCGCCTATAATTTGGTAAACAGATTAGTAGTACGCCTAAAATATTAATGAGATGAGTATTGTGACACCCAAAAGTCAACAGTCTGTATAAATTCAGCCTGTCCTTGTGTTTAATAACGGTGTCGGATTGCAAAAACGAAACTGCATAAAGTACCGCCATACCACCAACATATTTTTACTTTGTTTACCCACAATATCTCCTCTTTTAAAAGATGTTGTGGCTGCTGAGCTGTCCCTTTCTTCACCGCCACTTCAGTGCTTATCGCTTCCATGATTTACCAAAAGAATATTACGTGGTGTGCTCCGCTAACCAAATTTAACAAACATAAGGATACACCAAATTTATACAGATTACTAACTTTTGGGCGTCACAATACGCATCACGTTAATATTTTAGGCACACTACTAATCTCCTTACCAAGTTGTAGGTGTCAGTAAACGTCCATATGGTACCGAAAAGCCGGCGTCCGGACATCTAAAGCCCCGGTGATCATTGGCCATGTGCCATATAATCGCGACAGCCCTACTTCAGACATTATCGAGATATTCTTCTAACTAGCAGCATTCTCAAATTATATTGCGATATATGTCTATATTGATCAATATGGAAAAAAATATTGTGATCATATTTTTTGCTATATATCGTTCAGCCCTACGCTGTACATCTGCGAAGGCACGTTAACAGCTCATTGGCACATATTCTCTACCTCATTTGCATTTTGTCTTCATTTATAACTTGCATGCAAATTTCACTCAATTTGTATGTGCTTACCCATTCCTACACACGCATTTTATAACGGTAGCAGTATGCTGAATAGGCAGCGTGGTCAAATACAGGATCACGACACATTAACAATCTGCCAACGGCCACAGTCAACACATTCTTCCCTGTGCACAATCTATTCTTTAACAGACTTTAAGAGCCATTAGGGATTAAGCAATTATTCATTATTTTAAAACATTCAGGGAACCACCCGATACTTCCTCTGCTTATGTCTATAAACTGAGGATTTTACCTTAATATTACCATCACTATAAACTCAAGATGATGAAATAATCCCAGACCTGAATGAAGAAGGCCTCCCAGCCCAGTAAAGGGTGTCCCACGTGAGCTGTCACTAGTTTTGCTGAACACTGACTCTACGGTTCACCTCAAGTGCAGCATTCCAACACACTGATCCATCCTCCTCACACTGATGGGCGACGGCAGCTTTCAGAATGAAAACCGTGGCAGAAAATCTCTCCCAACGCTGTCTCCCAACTAACGCACATTTGTGGAAGCTGCAGTGAAGCTCAAACCACAGAAGGCAGCATGGCCAGCTGAAGCTTATCGCCACGGCCACCAACTCGTGGCCATCGATAAACCCTGCACACTTTTTAAACAAAACGGTTGGGGGCCTCAGGGTCTACAGCCTCTAGCGGACCACAGCAGACCTCAGACGTCACCTGCCTGCCAACCGATGATCTTCGTATGCTCTGCTCCTCAGCAAGAAACACCCAAAGATCACTCCACGTTGAGTACCAGATCACCTGAGATCACCCGATTTCATCCAAAAAAAAAAAACAGCAAAAAAGGGAATCGGAGTTACAATGACCCGTAACCGGGGGCGATGCACTGGCCTGCCGGATCGAACCTGAGAAGCCGGACCATGGCGTGTCTGGAGGCGCAGTGGAGCGGCGTGTTGTGCTGGTATGGCTCCCCGTAGGAGGCGTTGGGGTCCAGGGACTCCCTGAACTGCAGATTGCCCTCGTAGATCTGGGAGGCCAGGCCCTCGTCCCCATTGATGAGGGCCTTGCGGAACTTGGCGCCAGTGTTCCCCATGGGTCAGCATCAGGTGGGGCGCTGAGGCCGCCCCCACAGCGCCAGGGCGTCTTTGGCGAGTCGGACGGGCCACATAACGCCAGGATCCTCACCAGGAAGTGCTGGGAGCTGAGGAACAAGACAAATATGAACATCCAGAGGGAAACTCTCACTCGACAAAGATCACAGAGCGGATCAAACAGATTGATCGGAAAAGTAAATAGCCGCAGAGGAATGAACATCCTGCATGAATAATAACCTGAAACTGCTGAGGATACTCCCAGATTTATAGCCAGTCAATCACTGGATATACAAACACAGCAGCTCACAGAGACGACATAAGCTACACTCCAGAGTGACACTAGACATGGAACAATTCCAAGCACCAACACCAGCATCCGGCTAACTTCGGCATCCAGGAACAAAGAAGCCAGAGCTCCTCCTGACTCTGGCCGGAATCACAGAAGGGCTGGTGAGCCATAAGAATTCACCATGGCACCCCCCCTCCTGCCCGTGGATCATACCTGGGTGACTCGCGCCTACTCTGGCGCAGAGCCCGCCCCGAGTCAGCGTACATCGGCACGTTAAAACTGATCTGCTGTTACCGTTTGTTTGCCCAGCCAGCTCAGGGACGGGACCGACCGGTCGGGTGACAACAGCAGAAAGGCGGGGTTAACAGAAGGAACCTCAGGCAGGTCACTAAAAGGAACGCATGCAGCGGCAGCTGGCCTGTACCAATTTAATCTGGGTAACAGGGAGGGTGGATTACAGCATGACTGATGGCGCATTCCAGAAAACACAAAGCCGTTTCAGGCTGATACCCTGAAGTGATTTAAGAGTATGTGGCAGTAATAACTGTACAGCACAAGACGTTACTCACACCATCAGACAGGCAATACACACAAAGGAGTTTTAAATGGAGCATTACAGCTATGGCGCATTTGTACTCATCCTTTTAAAAGCAAATATATACACATAAATACATATAATTCCAGATTCACGCAGTCCGCTACGGCGGGCTGATCAAACACAAATCAGATTCTGTTTGGAATCAAAATCTGCATTTACATTAACAGATGGGAAAGCGGGCAGCTTAGGTCCACGAGATACTTTGCAAACCCGTTCTTCAGACTTTTAAAATGTGACAGTTCGAGCTTAATGTCACACAGGAACAGGGACAATGGCCAGCGTGGCCCTCCGTCCTCTTCCGTACAATCGGTGAGTTTCCCCCTCACAATAATCCATCATAATCCAGCCCACTGTTCACACCACAGTGTTTCTTTGTTTTACTCACATGCATGTGAGAGATCCTATTTAAATCTCGCCATCACAGCAGGCCAAGATACTGGTTAGTCCAGTTGCCCCTGAATAGTATGAAAATTAGGTCAAAAAAGTTTTTCACAGAAGGGACTCCCAGAAAGAAGCATGAGGTCGACTCCAACCTGTGCTTCCGGACCTGGGACCTGGGATCCTGACATCCTTGCCCACACCGCGACTTTCTAGAACATGATGCTCCACTCCTGACGGTCTCAGAAAACTGCACCTACAGGCGGCGAAGATTCATGGCTGCTAACATACCTCAGCATCCCTAAATTACCCCGGAAAGCAAAAGTCATGGTTACCCCCCCACACACACACACATATCTCCAAGATGTCCTCTACCATCTGCTGAAAGCCCAATTTGACTTTCCAGTAATGATGCTTAATGGGTGTAAGCTGCTGGGAAATTACAGCGAGGCCATGACCGTTGCCGAACTTATTCCACACCGACCCCTCGGGTCGGCCGGTCACCATAGCAACCCTGTGACCCACAGCGCTACGAGAGGAATGCTGTAGGAGATGGACTCTGACGTCCAGGTCAGACAAAGCGCACCCAACAACCCCCCTCCCTCAGTGGGACACATTTATCAGTCTTGTCAGGTAATACTGGGATTCCTACTGACCAAACAGGAATGACAGTCATCCAACAGCTGTTACTAGCAGCAGAGGTAAGTCTTCTTAGAAATCCCAAGATTAGGCTCCGCCTTCAGCCTCACAATGGACACTGTAAACTTTCTCAATTTCAAAATCACACTGCCTTCACCACCTAACCCACTCACATCACCGAAGCAGATGGAGCTCTAAACTTCTTCTGATACTTGGAAATGACGGACTGGGCAGCATAAAGATCTCAGATGCTACTGGGTGAAGCTGGCTGCTTCTCTCCCAGGTAACCTGCCACCCCTACGGGCTCCCAGACGGTAAATGGTCCAGCAGGGTGATTAGTCACGGCCAGAGTGCACAGTCACGTCCCACAGGCAGCACCCAGCGGTCATTTCCTGCTTTTGCTGCCTGCAAATTCCAGCAAGTGCTCTGGAACATTACAATCAGGACAGAAATAGCTTACCTCTTATATATATATATATGTGTGTGTGTGTGTGTGTGTGTGTGTTGGTAATTTTTACATAACAGGCATACGAATAAAGAAAATCATGTCCTGATTGAGTGAAATTTATAAATACAGAAACAGAGTGAAAAACTTAATTTCTTTATAATTAAAATTAGGCTCGTATTTGACTTTACAAAGGCTGAAGTTCAGCTTTTCTTTGGTCCTCGCATTAACAGTGAAACTTCCCCACAGACACTTCCATTCGAGTTTTGCCCGCAAAAGACCTTATAACACACACACACACACACACACACACACAAGTATCGCCGCCTGGCCCCGCAGAAACCGCAAATCCCTTCGCGTTAGTTACGATGCAACATTTACAAGTCGCTGTCACGCAAAGTTTGGTCACCCGTGCGAGCTGCGACTCGGGCAAACGATCGCGACTCCCCGCGCAACTCATCGACTCTTTGTTAGGCGACCAGGTCTCTCCTAACTAGTAACTAGTAGCTATCAGCCGTAGTCCGGTTCCACCTTACGTTACCACCATCGATAAAGAGGCATGACATAAAATCTGCAATGCACGACATGAGTGTAACTGCAAAATAACGCCAGGCACGAGAGAGTCATCATTTCAGCGCCTTAGCATCACGCGACGTAATAATAATAATAATAATAATAATAATAAATAATAATAAATAATAATAGCAATAATAATAATAAACAGCAGCACATATATGAACAAAAGCTTCAGGACAGACCATCCAGCTGCAGCGCCGGACCCCGGAGACACACGACGCACACCCCCGGCGAGTGAAGGCAGCCGGAGCCGGCAGATCCCCTGGATTTAATCAGCCGAGGAGGCTTCTCCGCAAACTGAAAAGCTCCGCGTTATAACGCTGGAGAAAATACACAGATTTCTGTGGAGCTTACAAATGCACCCTTTTCCTCCGAGGCAGGGAGCTGGTGCCGATCCCGATCCCCCGCCGCCGGCTCCCCGTCCCTTTGGCTCCGTCTCTCCGTTCCTCTCTCGGTTCCCCAGCGGCCGCTACATCACCGGCTCCGACCCGGAAATACTCACGCTTCTCCATCTAGACGCTCCAGGCGCGGGGTTGCAATGAGAACGTGGGCAGCAGGGATTTTATTTGCATGGAATAAAACATAAATAGGTTTTTAATTTAATTGAACAGCTTCAGTGTTTATTTGCTTATTAACTGCAATAACTAGGCCGATCTGTAAACCAGATAATCTCTACCTCATTAGTATTCATCCATCCATTCGTCCATCCATCCAGTGCCAGTCGAAGCGCATGTAGGCAAGTCGACCACCCACCCAAAAAAAACTTCTGCATCCAGTTTCAGTTCGCCTATGTTCTGCACTGACTGGCACTCCAGCCATCCATCTATCTCTTGTGCAAGTCCGAAGTCTATGGTAGCACAGGGCACCATCCTAGGGTACCCCATGAACGGGATGCCAGTCCCTCATTATAACTGACACTGTAATGATTATGCTAACCTGGCTCGTGGCATGGAACACCCTGGAAGAGAAGCCGCTCGGTTTATGCACTTGCGGAGTCTTTACCTTTTTCATAATGTTATGCTTTTAACCTTATTCCCCTATAAAAATAACGCATTTTCCAATCTGATAATGAAAGATCATTTGAGATTTCCATATTCATCGACAAATATTCTTGTTTTCTAAATAAATTAAACGGAAGCTTTTGCGATTTTCTTTTCATGGGAGACATTTCTTACGTGTGTATAGCCAATTTTTAGTTTTACATTTATTGAGTACGGTGCAGATGTCTTAGGCCAACTAAGAAAATGATGCTCATATGATCTTAATGTTTGTCAACATGTCATTTCAAAATCTCTCCTAAAGTCACCCCAGTATTTGCAACAACCCATGTATTTTTTGACTCGACCACTACCCCACTTTGTATAGCTAATCAATACTTCACTGACTTTCTTAAACTAATTAAATTGATTAGCTGGATGTGAAATCTAACTAACACATGGAACGACTGAGGTGCCCCTGAGGAGAGGTTTGGAAATTGAAGCTGTGTTCATCTAGCCATCCAACAAGTTATCAGTACATTTTTGGAGAATGGAGGAAATTCATGTTCGTTTTTGTTGTTACAGTTAATTTTCATATGTTCTAATGTTAAGTAGTATTTTTTGTTCTGAGCACATATACCCTTATTACTTAAACAGCTTTAAACAATTTCTTTGACTGCCTAAGGCTGTATAAAATACTTTTCCATCCATTTCCTATACCCGCTGGTCTTATGCAGGGCCACTGTTGTCTGGCACCTATCCCGAAGATTATGTTTATGTTATAATAAAGCCTTTATGGTAGCTTTTCCCCAGAAGAAGAGTTTGCTATTTAAAGGTTTTTTTTCAGCCAGGAGATGGCATCCTGCACCAAATAACAGCAGCAAACCGCAGACTTTATTTGTGGCACGGGGGGGGGGGGGGCTCATTTCACGCTCCGTGTACCTGAATTACCCTCAATTTGCACAATAAATCTCACGTCATCAACTTTTCTTAAATGAACCAATGCTTCAGTCTGGCTGTGTGGCTTCCCACTATGCGGTACGGCTTCCGTAGCGTTAAGCTGCAAGAAAAGACATTGCAGACAGAGTGTATCTTGAACTTCACAGTTGCGTCTCGTTGATATGCATGTCTATCAGTCAGATCGGTGGGTGGCTGTAAAACACAATTTAATTTTTATTGTTAATTTCTGTAATGTCTAATAAATCCGGGGAAGTTGCATGAATATTTCAGCCCATCCTCAATGATAACGCAGTAGCCGAGCGTCTTTCAGAAAATATGGAATAGACTTTGGAATAGGGGCATTTTTTGGGCTTCATAAGGTGAAATACGTACATAATGCTTTGGCCGAGTTTTACGTTTCTATATTTATTCCAGGTATATGAGGAATCCATCTATGGGTGAAGTACCTGGCAGATAAGAATTATTTTAATATAGTTATTAATAATTTCAAGAGTTTCCTTGAGAATCACATTGCAGGTTTCTAGGCAACTACAAAGTTCTAAACTCCAGATGGTCCCATCATCACAAATATAACATTGTCAAGGAATATGGGTTTATTTTGATTAAAGCGAGTTGGATAGTACCCTATAATGACCTGGCATCCCACAAAACTCTATACTGCATAACCTGTTTGGATGGATGGATGGACAAATGGAGAGAAATTTTTATATCCAAAAAACATTTTGCCTCCAGTATATCTACTTATTAAAGATTCAATGTCAATTATATACTAAAGATTTTCCACAGAGAATTAAAGCTGAAATATTCAACATTATTTCTGTTAATCGATTCGTCCATTTTTAAAGCCAGTTATCTCAGTGTGGGCTGCTATGGTTTTAGAATTGTAGAAAACTATCAGGTTCATATTTTCAGGACCCTGCTGAACTGTAAACAGTGCAAACACACAATGACCTGAGGAAGGACCCAGAGTTATTGTGACCTTCCACTGGCAGGGATGTTGGTTCAATTCAAATGCCAGCTCTGTGAATGTGTGTGTGTGTCTGTCTATATGCTCCCTCAGCACTTGTGTGGGATTCCTCCAGGTTCCCAAATTTCCTCCCACAGTCCAAAGAAATGTTCTCCAGGTCAGCTTCCCTTAGGCTAGAAGCTCCAGGATCACTCTGACCCGGTTCTGGAAAATGACTGAGAGGATCTGGGAAGAATGAAAGTCTAAATGCACTCTGCTCATCTCTGTGCTCCAGCCGAACGCCACCCCGTGCCTCATGTCTTTTACATGCTGTCCGTTACAGTGGCGACTGCTAACTGAATATTCTAGTGAAGCAAACTCAAGGCTGACCCCCGATCCGCCCCACCCATTGGGTATAATTTCAGAACTAATCATACGTTAGTTGTTACTATAATTATAGTAAATATCAAAATATTCATTATACTAAACATTTTCCATTGGTTGCTAATTTCAAACAAGTGTAGCCCTATTCAGCCTTCATCCATTGTTTAAATACTAAGTATTAACCAGGTGAGCTGATGCTTAGAAAGTGATGTCCGTTTTTAACAGGTGAACCCTTTTCTGAAATATAATCATTATAGAAATAGCATCCAGCCATTTTCTGAAGCCACTTGTCCTGTGAAGGGTTGTGGGAGGTCTGGAGCCTATCCTGGAGGGAACAACCCAGGATGGGGCACCAACTCATCGCAGGGGACACACACACACACACACACACACACACACACCTGCAGGCAGTTTGGTAACTCCAATCAGCCTCAGCATGTTTTTGGACTGTGGGCGGAAACCGGAGTACTCTGGGGAAACTCCACGACGACAGAGACAATATGCAAACTCCTAGTGAAATACAAGTAAATGAATAAAGTAACTTGACAAAAATAGACTACATAGCTTTACATTACCTTTATGGGCTTCATAACTTACATGCGCAACACAAGCATTCCAGGAAAGGCAAAACATAGCTGGAAAGCTCATCATAAGAGCTGTCAATCATTATGTGAAGAACTAGCAAGAGCATACATCATTGGAACGATGAATGAGAGACATTCTTTACTGGGTGGCTTTTTAGAATGCGTAATATTCCTTGACTATCCAATCAACTACTACATCGAAGGTGATGAGGAATACATTGAAGTCTGTGAGCTTAATGAGGCAGAAAATGATTTGCTTAAGGGTGGTGTCGTTTTGCACAAAACTGTCAGAATTTCTCAACAGCTGCACTTTTTGGTTTCACATAGAAATGGTCAATGTGATTATAGATTGGCATTAGAATGATTTTTTTTTCCTGTGATGTTATACTTTTGGGCAGTGGTGGCCTAAGGGTTAGGGAAGTGTACTTGCGATTGGAAGGTTGCTGGTTCAAATCCCTGACCTGCAATGTACCACTGAGGTACCCTGAACAAGATACCACCCCTAGGCACTGCCCTCCTGGCCCCAAAACAAATACCCATGTCGTCACATATAGGTTAAATGCAGAGCACACATTTCATTGTTGTGCTGTGTCAATGACAATTTTTCATTTCACTTTGTCTTAATAAAACCATCACTGGTTCATTATTAGCAGGAATAGGAACAAATTACTCCTGGGCAAGTGCTAGTCCCTTACGGAACTAAAATACTTACTTTTGACAAAATATTGAAATGTCCGTATATGTATCTGCTCCAATAATATACAACATACAATGCATTGAAAAATACATTAGGAATTGTCACATGTCCAAGTTTCTTAAACTATATAATGTACCATACATTTTCAATATATAGTTCTTAGTTATACTAATATATGCAATATATTGCAGAATACATAGGGAATTGCTGGTTCTCATATGGAATATATTTAATTTTATATACCTCATAATATACAGATGTATTTGCAACAAAGTTTGGTAAATACTGTGAATGCACACATTTGTATAGATATGATTTCTATGTACTACATCTATTCACACTTATATAGGAACATGTATGTGCAATACACGTAAACAAAAGGAATGCATTACCATATAACTACCATATTGTCACGTCAGGGCATGGGGAGGGTGAGACGACCCACGCAGCGGCTCCAACAAAGCAGGGTTTTTCCCCCCATTGACAAAAGGGGGCACAAAAGGGAGAATCAGAAAACAGAAGGGGCCACAAGGGGTGAAAACTTTAAAAAAAAAAAAAAAAAAACTAAGGCAGGGAGCGACACCAAGAACAATAATACCACGAAGGCAGGGAGGAACACAGGGAAACTACAATAACTAATATGGGATCACTACAACTAATAATCACACAGCTATACAGGGCAACAGCCACAATGACCCACTGAGGAAAAGAGCAGAAGAAGACACTTAAATACACTAATAACAAGACAAGATGATGGACAGGTGAGAATCATAACTAATCAACCAATCACTAAGGACTCGGAGCAAAAAGGAACAGGTGGGATATATTACAATTAGCAGATACTAGAGACTAGGAAACATTAACAATTACTAATAACTATTAACATGAGGATAGATCAAGGAACACAAGTAAAATGGAATATAAACAAGACATGGGCAGGGTAAC
>JAAGVU020000129.1:5466586-5509667 GCA_011763525.2 Mormyrus iriodes
TGGCTTTTCGTTGTGTAAGTTCAGGCTGGTGAGTTTTTGAAATTATGAATTATAAACCGACGCTCTCTGTTTATAGGCAGAGGAGAGCACAACAAGAAAAGTCAATTAAAGGGTCCCAGCACAAGAACCCACCCACATCAGCCCCGTGTCACACCCCCTGCCCCCTACCACTGTACCCCAGATCTGCAGAAGAAATGCAAGTGCACAGGGAAATTCTGAGAAACACTCTTAACCTGGTAACATTGGCAGGGCCTGAGGAGCACAAACACTGATCACTATGCTTGTGTTGATGGGAGGCAGGGGACAGGTAGGGACCCCCCAGTCCATGGGTCTGTCCTGTTGGGCTGGTGGCAGTGTGGATTGATGGTGTGTGTGTTGGAAGGGGCTTCTTGGCACACGGGGAGAGTCCATCAATACGAGTGAAGCTACCGTTCATCGACAGTGGAAGTCTGAACATTGTCCAAGATAGAAAATACACTTGTAGCCTTTAATACATTTCAAAAATGAGAACAAACTATTTTAAGAATAAACTTATTATGATATATTCAATGAGTAACTATATACAATAAATGTGTTATAAGTATTTTAATATTTTCCTTTCTCCTTTGAGCAATGGTGCCGCTAGCCATTCTGGGCCCATGGAAGCTTATCATATCGGACCCCCAACCCAGACCAATTCAATTATGTATTTTGTAGGGTCCCTATCACTCAGGGGTCCTTGGTATCATCCTACCCCCCCCCCTTTATGGCACCCCTGCCTTTGAGCAAGAAAAAAGAAAATGAGGGCGGCCATATGTCTGCTTTTTCCCAGACTTGTCTTCATTTTCTGGGACCTAAACGTCCCTGAAATGTGCAGGATTACGGTTCGTCTCCTGTTGACATTTGTTTTCTACCGTCAGAATACTTTCTGTGTGCGCAAACAAAATGTAGTTACCTTAAAGAAAATACTGTAAAGGGTGACACTTTACTTGAGGGGGCACAAATAGTACAGTGTTATACTCTATATTGATCATCAACTATCTCTTCATTTATGTATTATTTAGCCATAAACTATATTTGTTCATGATTTGTACTTGAATAGTAACTCAGTTACTACTAAGCTACTAAGAAACCTTATTGTAAAGTGCTAGAGTACCTGGCACCAGCTGTCAGTTGTCACCTAGCATGCAGTGCTGGGCTTCCCAAAGATCTCCGGGGTGCAGGATGTCAGAAGCTGAACTGTGTGCGACAATTTCTCTTGAGACCGGCTGGGTAACACTTTACAGTATGGCTCCTTAGTAACTGTACATAACTATACAGCACTGACGGGTTTGGGTTAGGGGTCCTATGTGATGTTTAATCTGAGATGTAAAGACTACAGTATGAACAGCACATCTTCTGTCTTGATACCCATGGCCGTATCTAGAAGTGGACAGGGGTGGGTAATGCCCACCCAAATTTCTGCTCTGCTTACCCAATTGGTCAACTCTAGCCTGCGCCATCTGAATCTGCCTATCACGTTTATTTTATTCGTCCCATCAGATAGTCTTCTGTGGAGCATTTACAGTCACCTTTGAAAGTGGAGGAAATATGTTACCTTCTTATTGGATAATGTATCTTTTGTTGCTGTACTTTGCTGTAATGTGTTGAATAAGGATCTTTGCTAGCAGTGGTTTAGTTAACTCTTAGTTAGCTAGCTAGCTAACATTACTGTTGGCTAGGAAACTCACTAGAACAGTATCTCCATATCCGCTGATTAGGTAACCGCAGTCTTAGTGTAATTTATAAATTAAATTATCATAGATATGCAAGTACACAAAAAACAAGTAACGTATAGTGTTCGCTACTATCCACAGTTTTGGATCTCCCACGGATACGGGTGCTCTACCGCGCTCTGCTTACAGCTTGCTGCCATTGATATCAGCCCAGGGTTGCCAACTTTGGCCAGCTGGCTGGAGTGAGATTTTCAATTCGAGAAAATCTGCAGACAGATGCACACAAATTTACATGTATGTAACAGTATTATTACCTTAATAAAGAACAGGGTCTGTAGGGTTTGCAAACTACCCCAAGCTTTTCATGTAGCTAATTTTAGGTTTATAATTATCATGGCAACACAGCATGGCGCTGATCCACTTTGCGGCTCCAAGACGACAGAGGGGTTTATTGGGGAAATTGAACACACTGGGTAAACTACAAAATAGGACCACGTGGGGTCAAAAGAAAATGGGGGAAACAAGAAATAACGACCCACAGAACTATCAAAAGGAAACAACTAGGGAAAAACCCAACACAGGGAGAATGAGTGTGCAAGGGCCCAGGACAACAACACACATCCTAGCACAATGACGGTGTACATTCACCGTGGATTCCCCAGAAGAGCACGGTCAGCATCTTCCCTAAATATCTGATGAATAAATGATAGCTACATAGAGGGCCTCTTGGCTGAAATGGAGCAAAGGGCTACACCATCGCAAATGGAAACACTCAGCCTTGCATTTACATTTTATTTATATACTCAACTCTTTTATACAAAGCGATGTACTTTTTTGTTGAGAAAAGAGGGTCAGACTGTCTTTGGAGCAATTGGGGTTAAGGGCCTCAATTCGCCCAGGGGCCCAACAGACAAACACCTCAGTCAAACACGGTGATTCCAGGCACAGCATCCTACCCCACTGAGCCACAGAGCCACGGCTAAGGGGTAGGTAGACTCACTATTTATTCCCAGGGGAATGAACAAGGTTTGAATTCTCAACTTGACCAGCCAAACAGCTGACACAAGAGGGCAGCTGAGTGCTTCTAGGTTTCTGCTGCCATTTGTTTGGCCGCTCAGTCATCACCCCCCCTTCAGCTGGGTAGAACTCGGAGGCTACTGAATGTTGCTTTTTCAGCAGAAACCTAAGGGCTCACAGGGTGCTGTCCTGTCGTCCCGCAAAGACAAGAGTTATCTCATGTTGGTTTTTGGCGAAGTGGGAATTTCCTCAGTGCCCCGCCCTGGTCGCCTTCTACAAAGCAAATGTCAATATCCTGAAAACTTACTCCTCAAAATTCACACAGTGGAGAAAAACATCAGTACTGGGATCATGTCGGCTCTGTGGGCAGCACTGGGGCCTCACAGCTCCAAGGTTGTGGGAAATGAGACAGATGTGTAAATCTGAGCGTGTAGGTGTGTGTGTCTGTGACATTCCCACTGAACAAGATAAATTCAAAGTGATGTTAAACATTTCTTCAACATTTTCTGGCCCTCTGCATTATTATGGTAAAAAATTCCATTCTTCAATTCCCAGCTGCTCTAGACACAAAGAAATTCAAATAAATGCTAAGATAAGTATTTGTTTGTTTGAAAATGGCTCCATTTTAAGGGATCATTTTACGGCTCAGCCTTCTGTCATAATTTTACAGTAATGAATAGGGAACAGCTCAGTGAAATCAAGTGTGGTACTCTCATAGGATGCCACCTTTGCAATAAGTAAGTTTGTGAAATTTATTCCCTGCTAGATATTCCATGGTCAGTTGTAAGTGGTATTATAACAAAGTGGAAGCGTTTAGGAACAACAGAAACTCAGCTGCAAAGTGGCAGACCATGTACAGTAACAGAGCGGGGTCGCTGAGGCTCATAGTGCGTAAAAGTTGCCAAAGCTCTGTTGACTCAATTACTGCAGAGTTCCAAACTTCCTCTGGCATTAACCCCAGAACAAAAACTGTGTATCGAGAGCTTCCTGGAATAGGCCTCCATGGCCGAGCAGCTGCATGCAAGCCTCATCAACAAGCACAATGCCAAGCGTCCGATAAGTGGTGTAAAGCACGCCACCACTGGACTCTGGGGCTGTGGAAATGTGTTCTGTGGAGTGACGAATCACGCTTCTCTGTCTGGCAGTCTGATGGACAAGTAAATGTTTGGCAGATGCCAAGAGAACGTTACCTGCCTGACTGCATTATGCCAACTGTAAAGTTTGGTGGAGGAGAGATAATGGTATGGGGTTGTTTTTCAGGGACTGGGCTAAGCCCCTTAGTTCCAGTGAAGGGAACACTTAATGCTTCACCATACCAATACATTTTGGACAATTCTATGCTTCCAACATTGTGGGAACAGTTTGGGGAAGGCCCTTTTCAGTTCCTGCATGACTGTACCCCAGTGCACAAAGCAAGACCCATAAAGACATGGTTGGGTGAGTTTGTTGTGGAAGAACTTGACTGGCCCACACAGAGCCCTGGCCACAACCCCATCAAACATGTTTGGGATGAACTAAAATGGAGATTGTGAGCTAGGCCTTCACGTCCAACATCAGTGCCTGACCTCATGAATACTCTTCTGGATGAATGGGCAATAAATCCCAAAGACACACTCCAAAATCTTGTAGAAATCCTTCCCAGAAGAGTGGCAGCTGTTATAGCTGCAAAGGGGGGACCAGCTCCATATTGATGCCTATGGATTTAGAATGGGATGTCATAAAAGTTCCTGTAGGTGTAATGGCCAGGTGTCCCAGTACTTTTGTCCATATAGTGTAGGAATGTAAGGAAGCTGGTCAGGAGAGACCTGTTCACAAGTGATGTATCACTTCAGTCCAACATATTGCGGATCCTGATGTCACTTCTGTTCCCAAAACTCCGCAAAGGGAATTGTTGTATTTCGAAACCCCTTTTTTAAATGCTAACGTCAGATACGCACATTACCTAGGATGCACACATAGCATTCTGCTAAAGAAAAGGTTTAAATCACAAATGACAAGCTATTGCAAACGAAAAAAAAGTTTATGCAACACTGGTTATTTGGACCTTCTACTGGTCTGTCATTAATAGACTTCTTTACAATATGTCTCTTTATCTGCAGATACATTAATTCCAGATGTATATTAGGGTTCCTGTCAGGGAGAGGGAGACAGCCTATGTGTTTGCTGAAGTCAAACATGCTATTTTATTTTACGTACATACTGAGCTGGAGATTTGCATCCAGTCCACCCCCACCCCAAAAAAGAAAAAATATTTATGGGGTCCAACAGTAAGGACATTTACTGTATTTTAGCGTAGGTGGGAATATTGAGTCTTGTAACAAGAGATGAGTAATGCTACTTGCTGTGTGTGATTATCATGCGCTTTGATTAGTTTGGGTAGCTCAGTTGACACCCTTGGGTTCAACCAGACAGCGATTGATAATATAGAAATTCCACTTATAGTAGATTTTGAAGCTTTGTTGCTCCCATCACTTCTTGCAAGATGTGTGATTGTGTCAGCATCATTCTCAAGTGTGACAGCCGCACACTGGCACCAGTCCTGGTGTTTTATCATGTCAATTTTTTTACGCAAGAAACAAAACATAGTTGGACATGCTTTTGAAGTGCCACAAATATCTACAGCAGGGTTTACAGTTGGCGGCAAGGCCATGTTTACAAGGGCATGTGCTGTCTTCGCTGTCCTCAGTAGTCAGTTATTCATTTGGTTATTATAAGTACTGCCATGGACTGTGGATCAGGGGTGGGGGTGGATCACAAAAAAATACCTGCAAATAATTTAATGCAAACCAATAAAACTTTATTAATAAAAGCCTGAATTGTTCTGTGGTCTTATATTAGTAATATATACTCACTGGCCACTTTATTAGGTACACCTTGCAAATACTAGATTGGACCCCCTTCGGCCTTCAGAACTGCCTTAATTCTTCATGGCATAGATTCGACAAGGTGCTTGAAACATTCCTCACAGACATTGGTCCATGTTGACATGGTATCAGAATCTCCCGTTCCACCACACCCCATGGGTGCTCGATTGGATTGAGATCTGGTGACTGTCGAGGCTATTTGAGTACAGAGAAGTCAATGTCATGATCAAGAAACCTGTCTGAGATGATATGAACTTTGTGACATGTGGCCTTAACCTGCTGGAAGTAGAAGCTGGTGCACTGTGGTCATAAAGGGATGGACATGGTCAGCAGCAATACTCAGGTAGGTTGTGGCATTTAAACGAAGCTCAGCTGGTACTAAGGGGCCCAAAGTGTGCCAAGAATATATCCCCCACACCATCACACCACCACCATCAGCCTGAATTGCTGATACCAGGCAGGATGGATCCAGGCTTTCAGGTTGTTTATGCCAAACTCTGACCCAAACATCTGAATGTTGCAGCAGAAATGGAGACTCATCTGATCAGTCAATGTTTTTTCCAATCTTCCATTGTCCAGTTCTGGTGACCTCATGCCAACTATAGCCTCAGTTTCCAGTATCCCTCCTGCTTCAAGGTTCGATCTGTTGTGTCTGCAGAGATACTCTTCTGCATACCTTGAATATAACGAGTGCTTATTTGAGTTACTGTTGCCTTTCTATCAGCTTGAGCCAGCCTGCTGCTCTTCTCGGACCTCTGCCATCAACAAGGCATTTTCGCCCCGAGAACTGCCGCTCACTGGATGTTTTTTCCTTTTTGGTCCATTTTCTGTAAACCCTAGAGGTGATTGTGTGTGAAAATCCCAGTAGATCAGCAGTTTCTGAAATACTCGTACCAACCAGTCTGGCACCAACAACCATGCCACGTTCAAAGTCACTTAAATCACTTTTCTTCCCCAACCTGGTGTTTGATGTGAACATTAACTGAAGCTCCTGACCTGTTTCTGTGTGATTTTAAACACTGTGCTGCTGACACATGATTTTCTGATTAGATATTTGTTTCAACAAGCAGCTGAACAGGTGTCCCTAATACAGTGGCCAGTGAGAGTGAGCCTGTTTCTATGAATATGCCCCCCACTCTCTTGAAATTATGCCCCCCACCCTTATTCAGATGCGTTCTGTGATCCATGACTTCGATTATATAGGTTACATCTAGTACTGTTGCTTTAGTCTCAGGCCACATGGGAGTAAAGAGACTGGGCTAGAGCCGGGGAAAAGCACTTGGCAAGCTGACAGTCTATTTCACGGTTGCTGCCCGTGTGGGTGAGCGAGCCCTGGAGCGGCCTCATAATGTCCACACTCGAAGCAGCCAGACAAGAACACTTCATGATTTCCTCAGGCACGGCTCGCTGGACATGGCACTTTCAGGCATCATCCAGATCCCTCACTCCCTTCAGACAAACGTTTTACTTTCCTTGTGCAGGTTAGCGCAGTGATGGCACACAGTCATGGAGTCAGACAACGCACAAGACATCTGGGCCTTTATATAAACGCTGCTCCTGTATCAGGGGATTCTTAATCTGCATCACTTGATAGGAAAAATAAGGGCAGATAACTGCACTTTCGAACTTATGCAGTTTATTATTTATCCATCCATCCATCAGTCCATCCATCCATTCATCTTCTACCCGCTTATCCTCGTCAGGGTCACAGGGTTTATTATTTATATTTAATATTTAATCTTTTATTTATACACTCCTCAGTTACGACGGACTCAGGCATTTTTGTTGCCGAAACTGAAAACAGAGATTAAGTACTGAGAGTTTAAAGGAGGATTAATTACGATAAAATTGATTGTTTAGTCTTCTCTCGAGGCACAAGAGATTTGTATCCCTTTTTTTTTACCCACCTGGGAATTTATCCAATATTTTATTTTAGATAAATGAGGTGAGCTCAGAGGATGTCACAAAGGTCCTTGAAGGTTTTAGAAACTATTGAGATATATTAGCTACCTAGAATGCTCCTTGCCACAATGTAAGATCTTAAATTAACACAGGAGCATAATAATTTGTAGTACATGCTTAATTATTGTTTTTTTCACCCTAATGGAGGTATGGTATATGGTATGGTAAATGGAAATCCTCACATTTCTTGTGAAGGGAGATAATCACTTGCCCTTCTCCATTTCTTGTTGAGATGACTTGGTCGATGCCTGATTGGAACAGGACTCCCTCCTGTCCGCTGTATTTCCTGGACTTGGTATAAGATCAGGAGTTTGGTGTTTTAACAGGCCATGGGATCGACCTTCTGTGGGTGTCTGGAAGGCATATTCTCACGCTGCCCCCCCCCATTACACTGTGGATGAGCACAGCCTACCCATAATGCATCTCAGCTGCGTGTCTTAATGAGGTTGTGACCCTTGACCAATAACGGAAACATAATAATATGAGATGACATAAACCGGCATGTAGTAAACTAAAATAACTAAATATTAAAAACAGCATCAACCCAGTTGGATTTCCAGTTGGTCTCCTGTAAAATTGTGCCCCATATTTTTCTGTACATTAGCGAGATAAAAAAATTGTTATGCACTTTGGAGAACTGGAAAGTAAGTGTGAAGATTTCCCTGTAAGGGGGCTTAAGGTCTGAGTTCAGCTGTGCTTTAGCGTGACGTTTTTACATTTCGAGTTTGCTCAGCGTAATGTGACATTCACAGCTGCACCAAGGTCCCCAGAAACATTGTCCTCTAAAAACACCGCAGCAAGCTTTTTAATTAACATTTTCAAAGAAAGAGAAATCCAGAAACATGAAATATGCATTGATCTTACAGTACAGGTTCACAGGGGAGCCTGGGGGCATTTCCCAGGTGGTGCAGGCTGGATGCCAGTCTGTCATGGGGCACATACTTACACATTATGCGCAATATAACAATGCCAGATAGCCTGACTGCATGCCTTTGAACTGCGGGCAGAAACCTAAGGAACCCACAGGATGCAACTGTTTCTACGTGAGCATGCCTAGCCCTGCAAACGTGTGTGTGTGTGCATTTGCGTGTGTATACGCGTGTGTGCATGTGTGTGTGTGCCTGTCTGTGTGTGTGTACACACTTTTTTGGCACTGCGATGCCATGATCTCTAATGCTAACCCTCTGAACCTCTAACCCTAACCCTCTGTTTTACTGCCATGCCCAGCAGCTGCCGTTTGCCCAGCCTTCTGTAAAGGTGGCACCCTGGTCTGTATCTCAGAAGGCTTCCAAGGGGCACCACCCAGGTCTCAGCTGCACCATACTGGAAGAGGAGCTCCATTTCGATCACCCAGCTGTGGGAAGGCACTGTGAACTCACCCAGCCATCACCACCCCTCCCACCCCCCAAAATCCAGCCTTGCCCACCCACCCCGCCTCTAGACCCTGTTTGCCAGCTAGAAAGTCAAGTCCACTAATCATTCAAGGGAAGTTTCAAAGCACAAAATGACCAACTATGACAATAAGGACAGAAAATGGCACGTCCTCTCTGTTTGGGCTTTGTGGGAGCGTTCGAAGCTCAGCTGTTGGGTGTCTTGTCTAAGCTGCATTTCTTAAGCAGAGTCTCCCTGAAACACCAAAACGCGGTTATGCTGCAATGCCTCGCAGCTGAGCTCCCCTGTTGGGCTATCTGTCAAAGCCAATACTTCCTCTCCTCTCATAAGCTACTTGTGTCTTCACTCTGTTTACTCCACAGTTTAGTACAGGGAAGTACGAGTCGATCTAGGGCACCTCATCCCAGGGCTAGGGCTCCCCCGCCTGTGTCGGAGATTCCACACCAACATCGTAACGCGCAAGTCTAGGAATCCCAGCGAGGAAATGGAAAATCCTGTCAGGAAAAACAACGGACTGCCACAAGAGCTCACACAAATATTGGCATCCCCGGGGGCTGCGATCAAACCCCAAGCTTTGGGAGTGAGAGACTTTGGTCAATCTGCCATCTTTGTCCAGTGTCAAATTTTACCTCCCAAAAGGCAGAGCTGTGAGCAAACCTGCTGACTTTCTATGTTGAAATACCAAGAGAAGTCATTGAGTTTTCAGGCTTTTAGCATATGTAAAGGCAGTCATGAAAAGAACCCTTTGCTCATATCTTTTGTTTATGGTTCACCTTTGGTTCCATATCATGTTTACAGAATAAAATCAATTAATCGTATTCATCTTTAAACGTTATCATATTTTTTTATTGTTTTGTAATCCCGAGTGGCTCGAAATGGGTGGGCATGTATTCAGTTACTAGAAAAACATCGCTTGAGCGATTTGCGTTTTCTTGCCCGGTTGTGAAGTGCGCAAGCCGCGCTCTTGCTGCCCGGCTACGGCGGTGAGCGGGCCGGGAGCGGCGCCCTCGCTGAACCTCCGCGGAACCCGGCCACAGGAGGGGCAGCACACCCACCTAGGCTTAAACTGCACCTGGCTGCTTTAAAACCACCATGGGCAACGGCGGACTGGACGCGCGCCCAAGGGCAGAAGAACACGTGTGCAAAAAAACAGGCAGAAAAACAAAATATTCTATATTCCGTGTCATGGCAGCATTCCATCAACCAGAGGAAATAACTGCTTAAGATGTACAATGAATAACAATGAGGTAATCGTCATTTTCAGAAGGCTATATCTAGATAATACTCCCACATATTATTTAAAAAATAATTAACCTTTTCTGCATCGCTATTGTATAATAATGCATAATAATATCTAGCATTACCCAGTACCGGATAGACATTTGGATAATCACTATGTTGATTTCACAATCAATGATGATTATATTCTCCATTAAAAATGTTCAAAAAATGGAAATGAGAATAAAAAAAAATTAATAAGAATGATAATTTGCTGTTGATTTAGGCTACATAACAAATTAATTCTATTAATATTATGACTATTATGGTAATTACATGCGGACAATGTGGACAAGAATTATTTTTTATTGTAAATTACATTCAAGAATTTTCCGACTTTTCAATAATTAAAATATATATGAAAGTACAGAAATATTATGCTAACAGAGTAAGATGGATTTCACGGAAGGCAAATTATACGGAAGAGCGCAATGTGTATAAACTGCGAAAATGATATACATCTTACTCCAAGTCATATACCAGGCCTATGAGCTACTTGACACTGCCCCAGCGGTCAGCATTATGAACAAATACATAATTATCGGTCATAATTATACAGAACTGACCACGAGCCAGAGAGGACTGTTTCCAGAACGCGGTAAACGTGGGAAAGGTTTCTCTATAACGCCACTCTATGTTGACTAGTATGCCATTTCATCCCCGATATATACTCCATTGTTGGTAAAAAATCCATTTAAAACATTAACATGTGCTGTTTGCTCACCAGCTGCGTTTTCCGAATTTTTAGAGGTGTAACAAAAGAAATCGATTCGAATCGGACATCCGGACCAAGTGCATTTGGATGCGTTTTTTACCTTAAAAACACGACACTTCGATACACGTTGAATTGACCTAAATTCGGGTGGCCGCAGAACTGAGGCGTTCGGATCATTGTGTACACGTTTAACTGTATCGTTTTTCATTTTTGTTATCTGAGAGGAAGAGATACACACCTGTATAGTTTTTTACATCTACGCCTATTGTAAATATGTGTTATTAAGAAGGTTACAAGAAAGTGCTAAAGAATCGCTTTGGCTGGTCACATTTCCAGTGCAGAAAGTAAATGAAAAGTTTGATTTTACAAAACATTTCGAACGTCGCGATTTATGATTTAATCGTGTTTTCAGTGGTCTGCCCCCCCCCCCATTTTCGGTGGGGGAGGGACAGTAAAATGAAATGAAATATAGAAGGCTGTCAGCGACTTCTTTCTACTCAGTGCACAAAATAAAACACCATACTTTCTTAAATTACACCGAAATTATCGCTACGATTCATGTATATTCATACGGTTCTGTGAACCGCTAAAATTATAGCTGTACCATAAACGTGCGTTTGGCGAAACCATGCGGTCTGTGATTGACATCACTGAGAGCCAATGAAAATGGGGGGCACCGGGGGCCCACCCGCCTCTGCCCTCACTCTTGTATTTATACTGCAGGATTTCGCATAATAGGGTCCGGACCCCCCGCGACCCGTATGGAATAAGCGGTTATAGAAAATGGATGGATGGATTTCGCATAATGTCTTACGGACCCACATCGGCTGCTTTATAGCAAAAGTACCTGTATTCATAGCAAACAGCTTGCCAAATGCAAATGGCGTATTTTTAGCCATTCGCACTGTTAGAAATCAAAATAAACTCCAGAGAGGTGGTGCTAATTAAGAAATTTCCAACTGTTTCGGCAAATAATTTTACTTATTACGGACGGTCGGCTTGCGGCCATAAAAATGTAACGAAATGTATATATATAATCTATAAAAATCCTAATATCACTTGTGGGTTTTTTTAGTCAAAATAAAATCTAAGATCCAGGTATCAAACAAGTATTTAAGAGACTCGCCTATATTCGTGGCAGCCTAGTATGCATTAAGCACACGTATCACTCACTCTGAATGCTTGTAGCTAATGACTTGTGCTTACAGTGGAGCAGACTTAGGGTACACGTCCTTGATACAGTTAAGGTTAACTACTTATGCCCATGCTATACTCAAGGTTAAGTACTGATGCAGTACTTGCCATCTTTCCTGTTGTACTTGATCTTGCATATCCAAACACAGGCTGCAAACACGTTACAGCTCTCATGCTAATATAAGCCCAGACCTATTCTGTGAGTGCTGCAGTTCTTCAGTACAGGCTGCTTTCACAGAAAATGACTGTTAATATCCCCCTTAGTCTTGCCCGGCATCAAGGTGTCCTTTGCGTAAACTATCGCATGTATCACCTACCTTGCATTTACACCGTTCTGTTGTGTGTCTTGTGTCTTGTATGTAGTCTCTGTCTGTTTATGCCCTTGCTGTTAATTGTCTATTGCCATGATGTCTCCAACAGTAGCAGAATGTGCCAATGCAAAATTTCACGGGCCTTGATTGTGCAGCAAAAAAGACTCTGATTCTAATTCTTTTGTTTGCAAAGCTGAAAATTAATTGTTCACATGGGAAAACCCAGACAGTAGCCCTGGAGAACTGTGGAAGAGGAATACAAATGCCAGGATCGGTCCCTGTCCTGCCCCATTAGTTATGTCAGTTCCTTTTTTGGCCAGCAGGTGTCACTGGCCATTCCATTGTTATTAGGTACTAGTGTGCTTTACTCTTCCCCTAAATGCAGTGTGGCTGCATGGGCTAGGTGAGTAGCTGTGTTATCTCAGCTACCTTTCTGCCCTGGGTTTGAGGCTGGCCAGAGGCAAGTCTCACTATGTTTGTAAGTTTTACATTTTGGTTATTGATTAATTCCTATTGTGTACTACATATTGGTGTATTTCTACACGGTTCCTTTTTGTTCCTTTGTTTATCCCTACTTGTGCCCCAGTTTTGTAAGTTTTGTTATCTGAATACTATGTCCTAGTGTTTGGACCCTTATGTATTTGTTAATAACCCTCACCTGTGTCTTGTTCTCAGCCCTAGTGTTTGGTTAATTGTATCTGTCTGCACCTGCCCCTGATGTAGCCCTCATTATCTGTGTATTTAAGTGCCGGCCCTCATTCTATACATCAGTTGGTTGTTGTGCTTGGTCTTTGTTAGGTCTAGTTTGCTGTCTGCTCCTGTATGGCTTTGTGCAAGTTTCTCTTTGTGTTACTTATAGTCTAGTTAGTTCTTGTTCTGTTTTTACCCGTTTTGGTTTGACCCCTTGTGATCCCTTTGTTTTCATTTTATACATAATACACCCAATAAATTAAAGTGTGAGAGAGACCTAGTGGATTTCTCAGCCGTCCTGCCTCGGCTCAGTTTTCAGACCTTTTGAATGACAGTGGGAGTAATGGTCAGTTTGAGTGTGGGGTCTTGTCCTCACTCGAGGCTGGGCCCTGATGTCCTCCCAGCCATGATAAACCTGATTCTGATTGGATGCACTGCCCTCGTCTGGAGCCAGTTCATGTGTGGGCCTGGGACAGCCCGTCCACATGGTCCCCGATTTCAGTTCCTCAATGAAAATCCTGTTTTAAACAACAAAAGCCCCCATGTATGAGAGAGCCTCACACGCCCTGGTCTCACCAGCTGCCACTCCGCTGGGCTTCAGCATTCAGTGAGCGACGTTCCTCTGGAGAAATGGTTTCTCGCGGTCGCGTCAACCTTGAGGCATCTGCCTTTTTGAAAAGCAGGGATTGAGCTCACTTGCCGATTAGTACACACCTCGACAAATTCGCTTAGGCAAAACACGCTGTCGCCCCAGGGCATCAAGAATTAAAATTCTCAGCAAATAATTGGCAGTTTTTCTTAAATTTAGAGAGAGGGCCATAATGCGGTAGACACACAACCATAAAATGAATGTTAATATTGATGTCATATTAGGAACCGGGCAAAAGATGTGACATTGACTAATATTATATAACTCTTTGTCACTGAGTTCATTAAGCTGCAGCAACTGTCAGTCTACAGGTAACCACAGCATTCTCTAAACAACCGAGCACCACTAATAAATGATGCCATTTCCAAGAAATGATTCTATACTTTCTTGCCTCATTTCCCATTATAAAAATGACAGGAATCTATTTGGTGATTCATTTATGGTGCTTTGTTTATCCGTAGTTTTATATGAGCACGAATGTCAGCATTCTGGCTTCTGGCTACTGATGCACTCCAGTTATTAAAAAGTGAATTACTTTTGCTTTTGCATGAATATCCTGCACTGCACCGAGGTCAGCGATTCAGGCTGTTTTTGACCTTATTTACTCTCCACAGCTGAACAGAATCCTGCCATTAATTCTCACATCTTGTTTTCATGTTATGCAAGATTTATCATCACTGGAATTGAGGAAATGAAAAAAACAGGAATCCCAATACTGTTTCACGCTGGTTGGCTATACTTGCCTGAGAAGTATATTTTAGTGGTTTCAGGGGGTCTGGGGAATCCGAAGTATGAGATGTATCCTTTTACACCCCTGATTAAGGCTGGGGATAAGCAATGAATAAGATAGTGATATTGACCTTTTGGACCACATTATATTTACATGGGACTTCCATTCCCAAGATGAATTCTGTATTTCACCATATTGATTTCTGTACAGCTTTTTGTCTGAAAAACACAGAGGCAATCTTTAAAATCAATCAGGTTCATTGCACTTTTGCTGAATGCAAATCTCAAGAAAGTTCATATACATAACAAAACAGAGAAGCAGTCTTTGTCAACACCAAGTGCGGGGGCTTGTAGATGTGCAGATGCACTGCACGGACAAAAGTATTGGGACATACCTCTTAGTCATTAAATTTAGATGTTTTGTTCCCATCCTTTGCCGCAGGTGTAAAAAATCAAGCACCTAGACATGCAGTCAGGTTTACAAACATTTGTGAAAGAATGAGTCATTCTGAAAAGCTTAGTGAATTCAAACCTGGTACTGTCATAGGATGCCACCTTTGCAATAAGTCAGTTTGTGAAATTTCTTCCCTGCTAGGTATTCCATGGTCAGCTGTAAGTGGTATTATTGCAAAGTGGAAGCGTTTAGGAGCAACAGAAACTCAGCCATGAAGTGACAGACCATGTAAAGCAGCAAAGAGGGGTCGCCGAGTGCTGAGGTGCGTAGTGCATAAAAGTCGCCAACGGTCTGTTGACTCAATAACTGCAGAATTTCAACCTTCTTCTGGCATTAACCCCAGCACAAAAACTGTGTGCTGGGAGCTTCATGGAACGGGCTTCCATGGCCGAGCAGCTGCACACCAGCCTCACATAACCAAGCGCAATGCCAGGCGTCGGATGGAGTGATGTAAAGCACACCACCACTGAACTGTAGAAACGTGTTCTGTGGAGTGACGTATCACGCTTCTCTGTCCGGCAGTCTGATGGACAAGTCTGGCTGCATTGTGCCAACAAAGTTTGGTGGAGGGGGGATAATGGTATGGGGTTGTTTTTCAGGGGTTGGACTAGACCTCTTAGTTCCCGTGAAGGGATTAATGCTTCAGCATACCAAGACATATTGGACACTTATATGCTTCCAACATTGTGGGAACAGTTTGGGGAAGGCCCTTTTCTGTTCCAGCATGAATGTGCCCCAGTGCACAAAGCAAGGTCCATAAAGACATGGTTGGGTGAGTTTGATGTGGAAGAACTTGACTGACCTACACAGAGCCCTGACCTTAACGCCATCAAACACCTTTGGAATGAACTAGAATGGAGATTGTGAGCCAGGCCTTCACGTCCAACATCAATGCCTGACCTCACAAATGCTCTTCTGGATGAATGGGCAAAAATTCCCACAGACACACTCCAAAACCTTCTGGAAAGCCTTCCCAGAAGAGTGGCAGCTGTTATAGCTGCAAATGGGGGACTAACTCTATATTGATCCCTATGGATTTAGAATGGGATGTCATACAAGTTCCTGTATGTGTAATAGCCAGGTGTCCCAATACTTTTGTTCATATAGTGTAGTTCACAATTCAAGTCTTTTTTAGCCATTGAGTGATTCATCCATCAATATCCATTTACCAACCACTTATGCAGTACAGGGTTATTTGTGTGTGGGGATGGGGCACAGAATCAATCTGTGGCAGCATAGGGCATATGCAGGGGTACACCCTAGACGGGATACCAGTATGACTGAAAGATGGCCTTAAAATACTGCATTCACAGTTTTTCCTTATGGGTATAAGTTAACGCGAAGCTAGTTCAAGCTTTTGTGGATGAACCAAACCAGTGTTTCAGTCGTGAGTGTTGAGGTTTCAGAGACAGGCAAGTAAACAGGAGGCATCAACGGAAGGCAGCTGGGGAGTTCCTGACAGCATTAATACAATCACTGAACTTCCTTATTTAGGCTGGGTTTGCTTGCTGGTACAGTGGCTATTATTGCAACCTCATACCTGCAGGGTGATGCGTTTGTATGAATTTTCCCCCAGGTACTCCGGGTTCCTCCTGCACTCAGAAAATATGCAGTTTGATGGATTTATTTCTCTAAATTCTATGTTGCATGTGAGTGTTTGTCCTACGATGGACTGGCATGCTGTCTATGGTGTCCCCTGTCTCATACCCTGGGATAGGTTGGCATCCAGTCCAGGGTGTACTCTGTCTTATGCCCTGTGATTGGTTGGCATCTTGTCCAGGGTGTCCCCCTATCTGGTGCACTATGATGGACAGGCTCCCTGTCCACAGTGTCCCCCTGTCTCTTGCCCTGTGATTGGTTGGCATCTTGTCCAGGGTATCCCCCTTTTTTCGTGCCCTATGCTCGACAAGCACCCTGTCCACAGTGTCCCCCTGTCTCATGCCCTGTCCTTCCCTGGAGAGGCTCACCACAATCCAGTGTAAGACAAACAGCTTAGAAGACAGATACCTATGATTTTCGATGATTTTAATGTACTTACACGTATAATTCTTCATATACGATGACTTTATGACTTTAGCACTTGCCTGTGCACCGTGAGATAGGACCTGTTGTTGTCTCTGTGTCACATGACGTTGCCTGGACTCTGCTGGTCCATGATCATTCGGGTTACTTTGGACGTATGAGTAACTAATCGTCCCATTTCTGATATTTTCCTTGTCTGGAGACTAGTTCCCCTCTTTATGCCAGGTATGCTGCATTGCTGAGGAATGCTGAGGTCTCGCGTCTGTGGGTGAGTCAAAGCACAGAACCAGGGCAAATCAAAACTCATTAAGCAGTCAATAATGTGATAATTGCCAACATAACATAATCATTTTTCCATTATTAATGTAATAAAAGTCGATAATGTTATAACTTACCAATAATGTACTAAAATTTCTGAATCAAAATGTAATAACGTATTATATTACACACAGAAGTTATTGCCTTATTGGCTGCTACAAGCTGTCTGATATGGCCATCGCGGCCGCCTTTGTCCGGGGCTCCATTCTCTCTAGGGAGGCCTCTTTCTGTCCGTGGCCAGTGACTCTCCTTTCTTTTTATCTAAGAGCGAGTGGTTTCATAGATCCCCAGGGACGGTCACTGAAATGAGGGGGTGTTCACTTCATGTGAAATGATGTAGAAGTCCCAGTCACCCTGCGGGGGTGCACACCCAGGTCACATTTACTCCACTTGAATACGTGTGTCTCCGAACATGCTTTTCTGGGTTTATATCATTAATAAGAAGCTTTTAGATTAATATGTATTCATCAGATGGCTGTTTGCACCACAGCTCTCTGATTCTGAAGATGAATTTAAGGCAACAAAGATCCCTTTTGATGCCAGCTGTGCAAACGTTAAGTGAAGCGCTGTGTTTACGTGGCGCTGGTGCCGGTTTGTGGTTCCATCGCTGGCAGCTGTTTGTTTGTAGACCTGAGGTTATTGACGTAGACGCTGGCATAACCCTAATGCCTTTCTGGTTCATTAGGATTAGCAAGGAATGTGCACGTATCCTTCCCTCCCGACAGAGGGCATAAAGTGTCCTCAATGTGCAGCAGTCCATTCAGTCACATTTTTGAAGATAACTTTTGAAGATCACATTACTTCTTTTGGCTGTGGGAGGTACCATCTGTATTTCCCACCCAGCTCTGACGCATGCCCCCCTCATCCCCCCATGTCCATTCTTTCACCTGGAGTCAGAACACAAGATAAACTACGTAGTGGAATTTAGTGCATGTTACATGAGCTCAGCGATCACGTAAGGCTTAGACACAGCACCAGCACGGTAATTAGGTGCAGGTAAACTCGCAGACTTTTGCATTCCAGTTTCTGTGAGCAGTTCCTTATGCTACATGGTGCATCAAAATTTGCAAGGTGAACCTCAGCCCCGATGCCCTCTACCTGCTGGAAACAGTCAGTAATTGTTCGTTGTCTCGCCCGGCTAATCCCCACGTAATCCACCCTGAGGAGGGCAAGTGCACACAAGCTCCAATGGCATGAGACATGAGCCTGAGCGGTCCGTCACAGCATCATCTAGCATCATGATAACGTCACGGCTCTTTGGGTCCTGGGTTGCTATGTCAGAAAAGCCACACATCTCATTAGCCATCAGATTCTGTGTATGGGTGATTGCAGTGGCTAACAAAAATCCACTTTGAAATTTAAGATCAAAACTGTCCCCAATTTGATGCCAAGGCCATGGAAATAAATTTAACTGGTTATTCCCTGCCTTGCACCCATAGCTTCTTGGATAGAACCCTGCAACCCATGGAAAACGAATCGATGGATGGATTGATGGATGGATGGTTAATCATGCCAAAAGAGCTATTATTAACAATATACAATTATAATGACTTATAATGATACAGAGGCATTCAGACACAAACACGGGTGATTTCTGTGATTAGTGCCGAGGCTGGGCCGTATCGTTAGTCGGTTGCGGGGCATTAGAGGGGAGACACCAAAGGGCCTCTGGTGGGGGGGAGGGGGGAGTCTGGCCGCTTTGCAGTTCAGCTTCTACTCTCTTTATGTGCAGTAGGGATGAGCACATTGTAAATTACTATACATTATAATGTACTTGTAGAGTACTGAAGTAGCTGTGACATGGCTCTGCATAGCGGAGTCCATTAGCATATCCCAGTGAGCTCCGCGCTATTTGTAAATAGCCCTTGCGTGTTATTGTGAGTACTTGCTGTGCTCCTGATTGCTGCGTGCGCCCTTACCTACGTCATGTGCAAATCATGTCCAATCTTCATGTGTCCCTAGTCATTGTGTAATCTAGCCACCGTGTATGTGCCTTATGTCCGGTGTCAGACCTCCCTGCCTTTCCCTGTGTGCCAGTATAGTGGTTGACAGTTGTGTTTAGTCCTTGTAAAGAATACAGTAAAAGAGCATGTTCTGTTTCAAACTATTATAATACTATTATATATTAGAATTAGTATAACAGGTTGTGTCTGGGTCTGAGAGAAAAAAAACATGTTTCCTAATGATCCACAATCTTTAGTTTTTCTGAGTGTGTTATTGTGTTGCACATGACATATTTCCATCCATCGGTCCATTAATTCGTCTAACCATAGAAATATACGCCCATCCGTTTATTCTACTCAGGGACACTTGTTCAGTAGTTCACACTAATATGCTGGTCACAGCTATCTTCCTTCACAGTCGCCCCTGATGCAGAGCTGAGTCATATTTCCAGTGTATTTCTCTGTTGTTTGGTTTGCTGTCTGCTTGCAGCTGGTATCACACCTGCGCTGAACCTCACTGAGAGAGAGAGAGGTGCTGGATTTCTACCTCCAGCCAGGCACGCCATCCCTTAGGGGGGTTGGGAGGTGGCTATAGGGAGGCAGGGGGGTCGCTGACTGGTGACACGCGATGTTCGCACTCTTGAGCAGAGGCAGTGAGACAGTGAGTCACGTCTCCCACGGGGGCTAGGAGTGAAACCGGACTCGTCCTGGAGCAGGCAGTGCTGGAGGGTGCCTAGCTGCGTCTTACACGACAGGGGCGTGTCTGCGTGATTCGTCAGTGTGACTCAGCTGCTGTCTTGGCGGTGGCATGAGGTTAGTCAGGTGCTCGCCCACGGGAATTTAATCAGAGGTGATACTGAGCCCAGCCACATGGTTTGGGCTCTGCCTGAGCATGTCTGTTTGTGTCCAGAGGCGGGGCGGGGGCAGGGCAAGGGGTGGGGCTTCAGGTATGTACGGCACGAGCAGGACCGCCCTTCCTGCTCTGTCTGCAATTATTGACCACTGACGAGAACCAAGCAGCACGTAATAAACCTACTCTAGACTTCATTTAAAAATGTCTTTGCAGAGAAATAGTGTTTAAAATAAATATTTGAATGGTATAATATGGATATCTACAAGAACGTATGATGTATAGCTGGTCAAACAATTTAGTAATTTCCTGCAGGATAATAAAATGTGAATCTGAATCAGTAGTTCCCTGCAGACATTAGCACAACATGTTTGGTTTCAGAGGTAAATGATACGAGGAAAATAACACGTTTCAGGAAAGTTGCCAGCCGCAGGACTATGAAATGATCAGAACCTACAGATTGCCTTCGCTGATTACATTTTGCAGATTTATGGCTAGAATCGGGTTTAGGGTTAGGGTGAATGTTAGGGTTGTGGTTAGGGATTCCATTAATCTTGTTCTTTGAATCTAGACTGTTTCAGCCTGGCCTGGCCCAGCTTTATGGGTATACTGAACGTTAAGGCTGCCTGACCTTCTGCCTTCCTCTTTCATCTTCCCCTGACGTGTCCATGGGCAGGGTGGGGTCTCCAAGCCCCAGGAAGAGTTTGGCCCACATGCCACATGGATGACATTACAGACAGCCACCCCCTCCCCCCACACCATGTTGTCACTGGCTGTCCTGGATGAACCAAAACCTTTCTGCCAAGAATTTTGCTCACAAGCAAAAAATAGGGGCTGATATTCCTGCATGGTCATGTTGGATATATGAGCAGTTAGGTTTCTGCTGAGTACATAGCATTAAAATCAGGCAAAACAGTGACTCACTGCACAGGGCCTAATTGTTGGAAAAGCTCAGGGTTTTCTCTCACAGACTCAGTAAAGCGCAATCAGGCCTGATCTGAGGGCCCAGATAAGTTATTGAACACATAAAAGAAATCAATGAATTGCCCATCCTCCAGGTATAACAATGAATAGGCGAGATATGAATTATAACAAGGTCAACAAAGACGACAGAAGTGACTCACTGTGTGCTACCCATGATGCCGTGTGGCTGAGCTGGAGTGATGGTCACCAAGATTCAGCCCCAGAGCTGCGGGGACGGCACCGATCTACCATGGAGATTCTCGAACTTTTTTTAAATCCTGTTTATTTCAAGTGAAGGGAAACATGGACAGCGCCTGAAACCTTGAAATACGGGAAGCTTTGTCCAGCTGTGGGAGTGTATCACTTTGGCTTTCTTAAAATACAAAATAATTTCACCATCCCACCAATGTAGGCGTGCACAGAAGAATAGCGACGATTTTATGAAATAATTTTCATTCCAGGCAACAACCTTTGCTCCGGCTGGCTCCTCACGTACTGCACCTGTTCATGTGACTGGCCATTACTGGTTGGAAGGAAAACATTAATGAGGCATTAGTGAGCTGCTGATGATAGATGAGGTAACAATCGGATGGAAACAGACACATTTCGTTGTTGGTCCCTCGTAGCTGCTGCAGGCTCCTGGTATTTTAGTACGCTGTCGAAACACGTCCAGGACAAGGATCCCTTCTGCACAGTGACACACCAGGTCTCTTTTTACAGCCCATACAGATAATGGTTTGGTTGGGCATAACCATGGCAACCAGTACTGTCCAGAGCTGGCTTCCCTTTGTGAGCCCAGCTGAAGGGTCTCCTTACAATGTCCCCCTGTGCTATGATCTATGAGTGCCAGGGCATCCATTCTGCCAGTTCCCATTTAGATTGCATTTAGCAGTTCTGCAGCTGCTCCTATCGGGAAACTGAGGTACAAAACATCAGCTCAGTCAGTCAGTTTCAGGCTTAATGTTAGTTTGCCATCTACTGCCTTATTCTCTGATCCCATGGTAACACGCGTACATGCGAAAGACGCGTGTGAGAATGACAGATGTGTAAAGAAGCTTGACTGACATGGGCCTCAGCACAGCCAACACACATCCATTGTCACGGGACAGCAATCACACCCGATCCATCCCATAACAATCAGGGCCCACCTGTTTAAGTGAAGCCCAGTGTTATTTTCTTCAGGTTTTTTCAGCTTGAAGGATGCAGGCATACTGTTGCCATGGGAACGCCTAGTATGGCTGTCCGTGGTGATGGGAGAAGTCAGGGATAATGTATTAAACACTGACATAGGAATGTATTTACATTCACAGTTATACACAAGACTGGTCAGCAAAAGTAAAAGTACATCTACTTTTTATCGTTGTGTGTTAAATGTTTTACCAGGTATCAATGGCAAAGGGGTTCAGTGGGCAGAACTGTTGCCTAACACCTGCAAGGTTTAGGTTCCAAATCCCTCGCACGTAAATGTATAGCATCCCGTCCAAGGTGTGCCCATGAATTGCATCCTGTGATGTCTGGAATAGGCTTCAGGCTCCCCCCACAGCCCTGCATTGGACAAGTGGATGGATGGATGGATGGTATTGACAGAATACACTTCATGCTCCTTCGCCTGTAAGCCTCCAGCACATGGTGACCCTGTCCTAGATAAACAGCGATGGCTGGAGCATGCATTAGCTAAAAGCTACAACATGTGAGATGGATTTTGTCTTCTGATACTACAGTCAGGGGCAGGTCATTAAGCCTCAGCCACACTTTGCTGATGAGACAAAGTTTTTCTTCAACGTTCCGCTGTAAAACAAAGGCCGCTTAAAACATGCCTGCCGGATTTCAGCATCGCGGCGTGGGCTTTGCTGAGACGCCCTGTTTTCTAAACCATCTGCCGGCTTATCTGGCCCCGATGCTTGTCTGCTCGTGAGAGCGGGAGGTGCCGGATGAGATGGGAGATTACATTTACCGAAACTCCTGACGGCTGCTTTTCATTCAGGGACCGGACCGCTCTCCCGTTTCTCCTAATGAGACAAATGCGGGACATTCATCAAAAAATAAAAAACCATAGCCATGAGCCATTCCAACATCGCAGACTGTTCAAATAAATCTGTCTCCTCTCCCCAAGACTGTCAATGACAAAGGGAATTTATGCATAGAGAAAGTTATTCTGCAGACTCATTTTATAGAGCAGTATTGAATGTATTAAATACGTCAACATATGTTTATTAATTATCTTCTTTGATTTTATGGAAAAGTTTTGTATTTTGCTTATATAAATATTTGCACTTATGAATTTTCTGAGAAAGAGAGCGAACACCTAACAGTGCGACTCAACTGTGATCGGAAAATATTCTTATTTCCAGGAATAGACCCGCACCTGCGTTATACGGACGGATGTGTGCGCTCGCTTGACAGACAACATCACTTTGGAAACCGAGCACTGATATTACTCATTTGCAGGTTGTTTTCACGCAGGACTAAACCACAGGACATCCTGTTTTATCTTTACCGGGGCATTATTCACTGAATGCTGAATTTCAAATGAACTGTATCCGTTAAATCACCTGTAACGATACAAATGGCTGCAGAGAGTTTAAGAGCGCAGGGATTGCGGTGTCCTGGCAGTAATTTTCTGTGTGTTTCCTTCTTAGAAACATACCCTGTTATTACATATAACTACCAATCAATGACTTCACAGAGAATTCAAACAGCCGTTAATCTGCCCTCAACACTCACACATTGTGTAGAAATCCAGCCAAGTCACCATGGCAACAAACACTTACTTACAGATCCCACACTCAGACCTGTAAAACTTGTTCTCCCCCCTTACGCTCCCTCCCCTCTCTGCTCTCAGAGGCACTAAAGTAAAATGTGCCTGCTTACCGTGTAAGAATGGGCCCGTTTTGGGACACAGCGGAGCAGGGGTGGGGGGGGTGCATCAGGGGTAAATGAGCTGTCTTAAACAGTTTCTGTGGGCATTGTGGGAACAGGTATGTGAGGTCGACTCTCAGGATGTTGCCCTGACTTGATGTTTACTGTTCAGTTTAGTTTTACAGCCTGCAGGAGAAGGCCGATTCTAACAAGGAAACAAAGTAGGTAACAGGTGCAGAGTCTGACAGTCTCATTAAATTAAATGAAACTAACAATTTAGCACATTAACACTAAATAGCTCGGTTTATTTAAATAGTTAAATTACGTTTACAAAAAACATTCATTTATTATCATGGAAAACCACCATATATGAAGTGCTGAGACGTGTTGGGTGTCATTATATTATATAATTCCAACAGAAAAGTATTTCAATGAGGATATGAATTTTTGCAGGCTCAGAGTATTGCTTCCAAGGTCTTTGTAAATAAGGCAGAGTATGCAGTGAGTGGAGGTACTGTCTCTCCCCTTAGGCGCTGTTCTGTCAGGGAGGCGCGTGAGACATCGGGGCCCAGGGCCCAGGAAAGGCCAGGCGAGACGAGGCTCACAAAATCCCCCGCGGCAGGTTGGTTAGAACCTTTAAGAGGCGGAACCTGGTGTTCCTCGGTCCCGGGTACTTACAGCGGGACTCCATTTGCATAATTAATGAAATATATTAATAATGCAGACCACCATTCGCTTTTCTGCACCGGCAAGTCGCCATGGGAACGAGTGTTGGGCTGTGGAAAGGTGAGTTCCCTCAAAAAATGAGAGGATATGCTGAGAGGGCCGGGAGTGAAGTGTGCAGGGCACCAGTCGCGAGCCAAACGCGAGTTATCAGCGTATCACTCCCCCCACCCCCAACCTGACACTCACTGTTTACTGTGCTGGAAACAGTGGACAGAACCGCTTGGCTACACTGATTATTTTTATAATATTTATATTTCTAATCACACAGCTCAGAGCCTGGTGCTGTGCACCATGGTAATATTGGTGCAGAGAGAGGCCCCGTCCTTCAGAGTTGAAGTGTTTTATTGTTCGGCCAAGGTGCAGATGTGACCCTGTGTCCGCACATGAGCCCGTCAGCGGCTGATCTGCGGCGGCTCGTCTGAGAGGCACTAACGTTGCTTGTTACGTTGCTAACGTAAGAGCGCCAGAAAGTACATTTTTCAGCACTTTTACTATTTTATCTGTTTGAAACTCATTAATTGGTAACTTAACCCCTGAAATATGTGAACGATTAATTTTAATACGCTTAAATGTTCATCAGTTTAATAATTGACGGTCATAATACAATATTTATCTTATTATTTACAAATCATTGCTAGGACTCTTACTCACAAAAATAGTTACTGAATTTATACTGGATGTAATTGCCAGTACAAGGACTATGTTAGTCATAGGTGCTCTGATAATATTTTTTTTTATTACTTTTTATGACTCTGTCAGCATGGATACTACAACAACACAGCGTTTATTTCACAATGCATTTGAAGAACAAAAATAAGGACGTACCTGGCAAGCCCTCCTTCCCAGAGACCTGGTCGAGGTGGGCCCCCACGGAGCACTGTCGCTCCTCAATTTCCCAACAAGCCAGCTGAATCTGCCAAATTGGCCATCTAAATTATTTTCTCCCTCTGAAACGATTCCCAAAAGAGCAGTAATCTGGGAGCACTGCAAGTGGGCTTCCACCACACCCTGGGGCAAGGTTAGGGGTTAGCATTCAGGGTTAGGGTTAGGAGGAAGGTGGCGCATGAATGGTAAGTGTGTGGCTAGAAGCTCCACGTATGTTCAGGGCTGGTGACAGACCCCGAGGTCTGCCCTGAGCTCAGGGGAGGGATGGCACATCAGGAGTGATGGAGTGATATGGAGTGGAGTGTACATCTGGAGTGATGTGGAGTGGAGTGCCCATATGGAGTGATGTGGAGTGCATGTCTGGAGTGATGTGGAGTGGAGTGCACATATGGAGTGATATGGAGTGTATGTCTGGAGTGATGTGGAGTGGAGTATACATCTTGAATGATGGAGTGATGTGGAGTGGAGTGTACATCTGGTATGATGTGGAGTGGAGTGCCCATCTGGAGTGATATGGAATGCATATCTGGAGTGATGTGGAGTGGAGTGCACATCTGGAATGATGGAGTGATGTGGAGTGGAGTGCCCATCTGGAGTGATGTGGAGTGTACATCTGGAGTGATGTGGAGTGGAGTGCACATCTAGAGTGATGCCAACAGCAGGGGAGCAGCATATGAAATCATCATGAACAGACCATAATCTTACAATAAGTCGTGTGGACAGAAGTGGTTTTTCATGTAGAAGTATAACAATTTCTTATTCTTTCCTGTCAGACTTTATTTCAGCTTGGAAAACTGTCTTTTTTATATCAGAGACATAACAAAGGGGGAAATGCATACTTTTTGTTGCAATTTCAGCTCACAGAAAGCGAAGGGCGGCGACGGAGAGTGTCTGAGCGCGTTCCACGGAGCCTGAGAAACTAGACCCTATGCGAGTGGCGGAGGGCAAAGCCAAGTGCGGCCTGCCCTCTAGGGGCGGGGGGGGCCTCTGCTGCACATCTTCAGTTGTGACGCTGCCTTTGCAACCAGTAGGGGGCAGAGGTCACCCTACAAGGCGAGGTAAAGGGGCCCAACCATTGAGGGGCCTGCTAGTTGAGGGGTCCACCTTTTGAGGGGCCTGCCCGTTGAGGGGCCTGACTGTCGAGAGGCCTGCCTGTTCAGGGGTCCACCTTTCTAGGGGCCTGTCTGTTAATTGGCCTGCCTGTTAAGGGGCATGTAGGTCGAGAGGCTCAACTGTTGAGGAGCCTGTGTGTCGAGGGGCCCAGACAAAATTCTGCAAATCAGTTACTGCTATCAGCTCTACCCCTCTGACAGTGACTATAGCTAATTTTTTTGATAAAAAAGGAACTCTTAATGACTTGAAAATACTACTGTTTAATAATGTGATTTACAGCTTCCATACCATTACGGATGCTGTCTTCATGCAGATTTCGAGGGTGGGGGGGAACTACAGATCAGCAACTTCCCTACATGCACTGTGATCTGAGAGCTCCTTAACAAGCGGCTTTAACAACCCCCCCCCCCTCTTATGCACACACACCAAAGTCCCCTAAATGCAATCCAAAACTGTGACAGGTCCATAAAGTTCAAATTAGTTCCTGGAGGCCCATTTCCGTGCTGCTACCCTGATTTACAGCGTCTACAATGTGACCCGTCAGTCTGGACCATCATCGCTTCCTCCGAGCAGGCTGGACAGTTTAATTAGAAACCATGATCCCTGGGCCCTCATATTTATTTGCCAATTTGTAAGATGGAAAACAACCGTTCAAATGCTAAGCAAACTGCATTGAAGGAATCGTGGGTTAAAAGGGAGTGTATAGAAAGAGATGGCGGTCCTAAATTAAAGTAAGGAATAGGTCCGCCGCCACCTGACACGGGCACCGGCGGGTGGGCGCTCTGCGATGCCGCCCCGGCGGTTCAATTACTCTGGGAATTAGCAAGGCAGCCAGCGTCATTTTTCGAGGGGTGAGCGGCGTTACACACCGCCACCCCCGGCCCGGGGAGGAGACCCTGCAAGTGATCGCGACATTTCATTGCTGGGCAAGGAGGCAGATGTGATGATATTAGGGGACCTTCTTTGAAATCTCGCAATGGGAAACGTGATCTCTCCGAACAGATGCGCAAATTGTAGTTTGTCTTTTTCAAACGTTTCCATGTGAGTCCATGTGAGCGGCTGGTAGGGCGAAGAGAAGCCCGGAAGGCGGCAGCTTCGGCTTGGCTGTTTTCTGTGCAGAAGTCTGGTGGTTTATCAGTAGAAATCGTTTAGAACGCAAACCTAGACGCGTGGTTTATCACATTTAATTATTCATGTGAATGCATGCAAAATATTTAAGTTATTAATTTTCTTGGCGGGCAAGTGTTTACAGACATTATTATTATCGTTGTTGTTGTTGTTATTATTATTATTATAAGACTTGTAACATGAAAAAAACTTCAGCAAGTTAAATGTGGCTTGAAACAAAAAAACGGATGTAAGATGAGCCTCTAAAGCTGGCGTTACGGATGTCCCGTTTACTTGCTAGCTGTTGCAGTCCTCATGTATACACATATATACATAGTTACATACACAGGCAGATCCCCGGCTGTCCTCAGACACCTCTTAAGACGCCTCTTCTCTCGTATTCTGCTTATTCTACAGACTCCTCAACAAAAGCCTTATAGACGCCGCAGCTCTGTGCTTTATGGCAGCAGAATAAATTCCCCCTACCCAACCTTGCGATTTCTAAGCGCAAGTCAATTTTCCTCCTTTGACCTCAAAAAGGCGCGTTTTCTTAGCGAGCCCCCACCCTTGACAAGCTCCTTCTCCCTCCCCGCTTTGCGCGCTCGCTCTCCCCCTTTTCTCTCCTGTTGAATTTTTCCCGTCTTTCCTTGCGTATATCTAACCTCACAAATGTGAAAGACTTGTTATATATTTTTCCACCTCCAGGAACATCATATCTATTTCCAAGTATTTACTGTAGAAAAAAACACCCCCACTGCAACAGAATGCCCAATGTATCCCTTTCAGGACTATTGAGACAGAACAAATCAATTATGATTTATAACCCCCCCCCCCCCCATTTTTTACTGGAAAAAAACCTTTCTCCTATTTTTCACTCGCTATTCAGATATGCTATCAAAGCTCCCTAATCTCCGTAATATTTCCACTGCTAGGCGTATGCAATTTTGCATCAAATCCAACATATGGAAGGACGACTATGTATATATTTTATTAACAGTTTTGTAAGTGTTTAGGTCATATTGTGTCATTCAGCTACTCGAAAGAAAATGATAATACCTTTGTGAGCACATGGGCAAAAAAAGTTAAGCCACATCCCTACTTCCATGTCGTGTCGTGAATGCAACGAAAGTTTTCAAGGTGAGGTTTCCCGTGTATTGCAACCAACTGATTATCATTCCAGGCAGCCGAATATCTTGCTGCTTTAAGACTCTTATTAACGGGAGCGAGGGGGCGTTATTTAATGTTACACTTAGCGCAGGACATACTTTCAAAGCGGCTGCCTTGTCTCCCGCTTAATTCACGCCAATGTGCTGTGACTTGTGATTAACACGCGGGGATCTAGGCAGGGTTGTGGCACAGCAGCCGGGAACAGACATGTCGGCTCCAGCAGATTGCTGGGATTTCTAAGTCTGATCACACTTCAAGGTGCTTAAATGAATTCATTTAATGCAATTTAGCCGCTCCGTTTCACGAACAGGCGGCAATTAAATGCAAATTGGAAAACAGAATTTAACAGAGCCTCACAGCCATCGGAAACATTTAATAATTGTAAAGTAATTAAATGGATTTTAATATACGAAGAAATGCGTCATCATGGATGTCGTAATGGGGGGGGGGGAGGCTTAAGACGATTTCTAGGATTTGAGTGACAGGGGCCTTAAAACATTTTGGAACCTGTTTGGGTTCGTCTGGATTTGGGGAGCAGTATGATATGCTTACATGCGGTCCAAAATCTCAAGCGCGTTCCTGTACGTTATCGTAGCACGGTAGCGTAGCGAGCATAGAGGCTATAGAGGCTGACTTCCCCCGGGCAGTGGATTTACATCAATGCCGTCTGTGAGGAGTCCGCAGCTCCGTTCTTTAACCTGAAATACTCTCCCATTCGTTATGTCATCTGATTTAGTTACCTAAACTGGACATTTACGCTATAACAGTTATGAATATATATCCATGTAATCTGAACCCTGCAGTTACTGGACGGCGAACGTCTTGGATAGATAAATGTCAGTCAAAAAATACTAAATTGGACAGAAAAATATCTGCAAACTTTGAAAGTAACTTTCTATATTACGCTACACTACATGTTAGGCTTATTTGTTTGGGAAAAGGTTTTGTAGTAAATTTACGGCTAAATTTAATTGTCGTAAAAACTGACACCAGGAAATACCTTAACATAAAGCAGAGAATGGAAGTAATTTCTCAATGAACGCAGCGCTTATTAAAATTAACATGCCCATTATTTGTCAAAGCACTTTGGTTTCTAAGAAAAAAGTCATGTATTCCGAATATTGATTTCCCTAAAAGGAAACAGGGAGCAGCTCTTTTAAGAAATCCCATGAGGGCAAAGATCCGCCAAGGAACTACTACACAGCTGTTACCTACTCACCCCTATATCTCGCCCTCAGTCCCTTTTCGCAGAACCAATTCAATAATTGAGATTTCCAGCTCCTTTGTGACTCTGCCCAGGAATAGTTTTTTTTTTCTAAAAAAAAGACTATTGTTTTGCTATACGACTGCTATTGTTTCCCTGCAGAAAATAATTCGGAAACAATGAACAATCGGAAACAATGAACAATCGGAAACAGTCCATCATATTTCTAGACTGTTTTTGAATTTCAGCATATGGTAGTTTTGGTTTGTTTATCTATTCAGTTTTAGTTTACTATCCAGCCGCCTTATAAACCCTGGTGTTCACCAGATGTAAGGAAACAGAGAAGATTTCAGACATAAGATGATGTAATTCTCATCATCACGATGGTGTAAGTTGTATGACCACAAAAGTTTTGAGGTGACTTTTTCGTAACATTTTTGTACAATGCCAATAGGTTTTCACATTCTTAAAGAATTCAGTCATTTTTAAAACTGTCTATACCATAGGTGCACAGCGAGATGTCTAATCCAGATTATACATTCTGTCTGTTTGCCCTGTGTGAGTACTGCATGCAAATGAATGTATTATTTGTTATGACCTTCTCCCATCATCACAGAGAGTAAAGCGCAGCCAGAAAGAATGGTTTGCCAGCAGTTTATGTAGCGCTCAGGGTGGCAGGGCTGTGGAAACCTGACCATAGAGATTCACACCCCCAGCACTAATGCCTGGGGAACTTAGTAGGTTAATGATTTGTTTGTTTATCCAGCTGTAGGTTAATAATTTGTTAGTTTATTCAGTTGTGGGAGGATCAACAACTCTTTGTAAAGAATACTGATGACAGATGATTAATTGGGAATTCATCGGACATATACTTAACAAGGAGTTGGCATCCATGTCTGAACATACATGTTTAATATAGAGGTTTATCTCTAATAAGCTTTTATTTATGTCAGTTTAGACACCAGTTGCAGACTGTAGAGTGGCACAACTCTGGTACAGATACAGCGAGTCGACATGGTGACACAAACCTATGAGAGCAGCGGACATATAGGGAAATTGTATAATAAAAGGAAATGAACGGCTGTGGCGTAAGATGTTTTCTTACATTGTCGTATTTTTCGGTAATGAACCAGGTTCGGTGCAATTTCCCGGAAGCGAATATGAACTGTGACGTCAGTCAGCACAAGGCCGTCAGAATAAGCGTCGTGGCTCGGACGGGCTCTGAGGCGCGGTCAGGGGACATTAGGAGATGCTCCCAGCCACGGCGGCCTCGTCCCCCATTGCCACATCAGGTCAGTGTGATGGAAAACTCTGCAGGCGAAGCCGGTAAGCAGCGGACCGCAGGCCATCTGTGCAGAGGCGAGGGGCGGAAACCGCAGCTTTTTCTCACAGGGGTTAACCGTGCATCTTTTACACAGCGCTTTTAACAATACCAATTGGTCAGTTATAATAACTTGGCTGATTTAAGTACCTTTTGCAATACTTTCTTCTAAAAATAAACAAGAATCTGTTTGAACTGTCATTTTGCCGACAGTAAAACAGGTGAAAAAGGTATCTGTCCTTAATGGAGCTTGTGCCGTCACTTACAGCCCTTTGTCGGCGGGACGCTGATGCATTTCCTCGCTCTGTAGGTGCAGTGGCCATGCAAGAGACCCGTCAGAGCATCAGGTTTTGCAATTTTAAGTGCAGATGAAGACATATTGAAAGGCAGTTTGACTGGCAATGTTTACATTTTATTAGTGGAAGATTATACATTTTCTGTAATAATGGTATTTTATACAATCATATGTGTAAAGCAAGTAAAAAAATCTTTGTTAAAGCCAGAGAAATTAAAAACTATGCTAAAGCACTACAAGTTTTTACTGAAAACGTATTTTACATGTTTACAACATTTTTACAACTCTTTTCTGTCATGGTTTTTTCCCCTAAATATTAATTGAACAATTTCCTTGCTGTAAATATTACCATCTAAGTGTTAAACAAAATATCAAATTGTTACTTATTTGACACTATATTGCCTGTCACTCTGTACTGGATAGCCAGCTGGATGAAAATCCCATGGAAATTATGTATCGCCACAATTTTGCATGTTGTAAAAATATTACCATAGTTCACACAAGTGCAAATATGTGTATACGTCATTTTTATTAATCACAAATTGGATTGGTTGAGACAGTAGCATATTTTAAAGTATCGCCATCGAATAAAGTATGATCATCATTATTAACAAACACAGAAACGTAAACTACTGCTCGGGAAGACATATGCAACACTATAATAAATATTATTAAATGATAAGTCACACTTTTTATTTTTTTTATTTATATTTCAATGCGTTTTTGTAACGTTTGAGAAGTAACATTTCATGGTGTCTTAGCTTGAACAATGACAAGCACATTTCATATACAAGACCCGACAGGGATCCTCACAGACAAAAGAAATTAACAACGCACTTAGAAAACCAGATCAAATCGTAAACTTCTTGAGAAGCCGCAGAAATCAATTTCAGCACAAGGGAAAAAAAAACACGCATAATAAAAATCAATAAATACATAAGTAAACATGGCAGTAAGGAAGGGTAACGGATTTAATCTAACACTGTAAAAAAAGAAAGATAAAATGAAAAAAAATAATGAAGTGAAACAACAGGATCACAGGCAGATAGCCGGTAATTTAAAAATCCAAAAAAAAAGAAAATTCCGAAAAAGAAAAACTGATCACAGGATTAGATGGAGACTGAGGCTCAGTTTCCAAGGAGAACAAGAACTTTCAACATTTGCTTAATCCTCTAGTAATGGAGGCTTTCAGGGCGCTACAGCCCGAAAAATACACCGGCCCCTTCAGCAAGGCCCCATTTGCATAACATTAGGGGCTTTTGCACAAAGTGCATTATGTTCTTATTGGTTTAGTTTCTCACCAGGTCTCGTGTAGCTTTGGCATCAAACACAGAATAAAGCACCCAGACGCCGAAGTGCTTGTTGGTTTTCCCCGCTCTATGGAACGGTCATTCCCTCCCGGGCCGCTGTAGCGACGCTGTTTCTGCGGCGCGTCGCTGCTTTTGATACGTACACTTCGCAGTGCATGTTGCGTTAAGGAAATAAAAAAAAAACCACTTTTAAACATTTAACGACTTTTCTTTGTTTGTGGGGTGCCCTGTGCCCTGTTATATGCCTCTGGTGCTTATGAAATCTATGTTTTGTTTTAAAATATAGCTATTATACATATGTGTACCTAAGTGTCTAATAGAATATTTTTAATAGCACAATAGCCTATTTTGGTTCAATTTATTTACTTCAACAACACTACACGTATCTACAATTATTTGAACTTCACTTTCCATGTGAAATTACACACAATCAATATTACATTTTTTTTCATGATAAAACGGCCAAGAGCGACGCTAAAGACGCGCGGCCGCGAAGCAGGGCTTCCTGTCTGGCTGTGCACCTGTGCGCCGACTCCGGCCCCTTTCTCCTCGCGCATTCCTTGCTTGCAGTTTTTTTTTTTTTTTTGAAAATCACCGTTTTTCTCTCCCACTTCAAAGACCTTTCTGTGCACAGTAGGGGGGCATCAAAGCACCAAGTCCTCAGAATTAGAAAAGAAAAGGCAGATCTTTAATGCTGCAGCTCACAAACTGGCACCGCTGGTCTGAAAGTACAATTCGCTCAGCTCAATTTTTCACATACTGGACCTGGAGATTTCATAAAAATATGTAACTTGAAACAGTTTGGACCATTTTATTTTCTGGATAAGAACAAAGAATGGTTTGTTTGGGATTTTGAATTGATTTACTTCTGGGACTTCATTCCTTCTACAAGGGAAAATTCAATTTCAGGTAAGTTGGAAGGATGCTTATGAATTCTTACATAAATATAAAATTTAACCCTCTAGCTGGATCAGTTGATGGGGTTCCCTGCATTGCTGTCGCACATTCTTCTATTCTGAGGCTGAATGCTAATCACATTTGCTGCTGTTGAGAGAGGCAGGGTGTACCACTGAAAATATCACTGAGGCTGTAGATATATTTTTCCTGTGGCTGGTAGGATCAGGTATAAATCTCTTGCTATATTTAAGCACAAATTTGCTACAATGAAGCAAAAATTTGTACATTTTTTTCCCAGTGTGCTGGGAGGGAAAGCATCTCGTGGAGAAGATTAATATTGCATGGCTCTGGTTTCCTCCTTAGTTTTATGTCGCTGTTTAAATGAGGCACACGGTTTGTGCTCAGACAGCAAGTGACGCAGCCAGCCATAGTCTGCAACCTTTTCAAAATATTGCGGGGACAATCATAGAATTCTGATAGGATGACTTATACGTGCACAGGAAGGTGAGACAAGGCAATGACACATGTAACCATAAACTACAGGGTTAATTTTCACAGGAAAGGGAACAGCGTGTCTCATTATTGGACGTTAGCAGTACGTGAGGCCGCCATTCCCTTTCGCAGTGATTACAAGCAGCCGCTTGACCCAGCTAACAGGGCTGTTGTTGGTGTGTCCTGGTGCTGTCTGGTGGCAGGCCCCTGCCCTATCTCCATTCTCATTTTAAATGAGCTTTTTATGGCTTGCACTCCGTGTTGAAGTTTTGACACTTCGAGATTAGGTTTACAGGACACCACAGGCATCCCTGGTAGATCCTGACATTCAGAGCCAAAAACCTGGATCAGTATGTTTCGATTTAGCGACCGAGGGGCCTAACGGCTCCTAAATGTGCACTGTGCATTGGCCGTTTTCAGATTTTAACTTACAAACTGCTTCAATCACTCCAGTGTAGCAGTGCAGCTACACCTTCAGCTCCACACAGGCTGCCGATACTGTTCACAGCTGACATACCTGAGCGTGAGGGGGCAACGACAGTAACAAGGCGTTCCTCAGAGGGCGCGGCCAGGGCGTCGCCTAAGCCCACTGCATAACAACACGCAAGTCTGCCAGTCTGAGTAGCAGGAAGGGACCCTGCTGCTAAACACTGAGCCAAATGAAACTGTCAGTTTCTCCAGTACAGTATCCTGCGGTGAAAATGGATATGAATGCAAGTCATTTAGAAGGAAAAAAAAGGTGTTAGATCTGCAATGAAATAACGCAAAATAACACAGAAATATACATACAGCATACACACACACACAGAATATATACACACATACTATATACACATACAGTATATACACATACATACTGTATACATTATATATATATATACACAGAATATATAATATATACACATACTGTATGGACTATATACATTCAGAATATATACACATACCTACAATATACATATATAGAGTATATACACCTACATACCGTATACACATATATACAGAATATATAAAACACACAACTGCAAAAAATGGCATATTCTTCACATTTTGAATAACATTTTTTAAATGACAGCAAGAAATAAGGCAGTTATTCCCATCCATCTTCTAGCAGCTTCTCCTGCTCAGGGGCACAGGAGGGCCAGAAGTCTATCCCAGGCAGTCTAGGGTACAAGGCCGGGGTACAGCCTGGGTGTGATGCCAGTCCATCACAGGGCACATACCCAATCATGCACTACAAGCAGCTCAGAGATTTCAATTAGCTGGACTGTAAGGGCAAACACCTTTTTATAGAAATACATACGTATACACACTGGTAATATTCTAATAAGATATATTATAATACCAGTATTTCACAAATATTTAAGCAATTGTTTTTCTAATACATACACCCACTAATTATTTGTATTTTGTTTGTTGTAGTTATGGAAATATAAACACCAAGATTTTGGATGATCTGTCCATTTTGTTACTGTGGCAGTTCTGTTTTCCATTAGCAGTCCATCCTTAACGAATACCGTGCCCTAGGCCTTAAAAATGTGAAAAGTACAGCACCTCAAATATGCAGATTTCTCCAATGACATTCCTCAACCTCGCACGCAGTGACACTGAAATCACGCAGACTGATAGATGTGGTTATAATTTTTCAAAAGTTGTTTTGTTTTAATATGTATCTGTTCCTTCGTTCCCCTTTTGAACTTCGTATGATCGCTACCGTAAATCTGGTGGAAGTATTTGTGCAAAAAATGGATCAATATATTTAATTTTTTAATTGACCCCTTTTTGTTATCATATTCATTGACATTTCAACAACAAACCTGCTAAATGAAACTGCAGTAGTCTTTGGAGCTAAGACAGTGAAAGGATGTTTAACCGGACAAATGACTCACGGTCAGTAATGTTGCTCCAATACTGGCAGGCAAACGATGAATAGAAAAAAAAGAATATTTTAAAGCAACATGAACACACAAGAAATGCGAGTTTTCCTTTTCCCTCGGATCGGACCCGGGTTGGAGGCTGTGAGGCAGATGCGCGGTTTGGGGGAGGGCACAGGCTCCCTGGACGGCGGGATGAAAGCGGACAGCAGGCCAGGCGCAGGCGCTCCACGCTATCGATCGACACGGTGCGAGGCGGAGACACACAAGCCCGTAAATTATTTATCCACCCGTCTACACAACATTATGGCTGCATATGAAGCGAGTAGGTTTCGCAGACTCATACTCGAACCTATGCTCGCCCTCAGCGTTTGGTTATGACGCCTGTATATTTCTTTTTTTTTTAATAAAATTCAAATTCCCGTTGGCTTCCAGGCACTGAAATCACGATGCCAGACGGGAAGTGTATACCGCGGCGTATCAAAAGACTAGGACTGATAACGCTAAGGAATGACAGGCATAGAGAATGGTGGTGAATGGAGTAACGAGAATTAAATGCCTAACGGACAGTTTTGCTCATATACTGGTTTGCTCAATTTACATGTAAGTCATGATGAGTTACATTTGCGAGCATGACGTGCCTGTAAAATATTGCCAGCAGTAGGATATATTTTGACGTGAGTCCATGCAGTAATGTTTGTCTACAAACAAGTTATTTTACTCAATAGATAACCTTGTCAAACTTGATGTGGTCTGCATTTTGACTGTATAGAATCATCGAATTGCAACTCAGTGAAGAGTTTTGTTAAATTGGAAATTTACCCAATAAACGGGTTTTGGGGCTATATAAAGTAGGAATGTGGGGGTTGATGAGATGCCCAGTTCTTTAAAGTCGGTGACCATCCACATGTTCAGTAAGCAGGCACAGGAATCACTGACGCCAGCAGTTTGAAGGCTAACTTTGCTCTTCTTATATCTGATATCAACCATTCCTGTTCAATTTGCATATTGAGTTCCTCAAATGAAACTATTTAATGAAGACAGAGGCCAGGGGTTAACTTGCATTTTCTTTTTCTGGTGGAGAAGGCTGACATTATGCCATTTCCCCGTCTTAACACCGTGCGAGCCTTGTCACAAAAACCGCCTCTTCTGTGACCTAATGAGAAGGTCGAGTTGGTTACCCACTGTACCCAAGACAAGAACTAACGTCACAATTCAAAGTGATTAAGCCTGAGAACAATCATCCTTACTTGTAAACAAGCTTCTTCTCATCCAGCATGGCAGTTTAACACTGTTCGTATCCTTAGGACACAAAGGAACCACAGCTTTTAAACATTTACCTCTGAAACACGAAGCTCCATTATTACCCTCATCTACAGGAACCTTTAACCCACAGGCCGTTTCAATAAAAAGAAAAATAACAATCTGATTACATTATGTATATTTGCACAAAAAGCCCTTTTTATTTCGGTTATTTCGGTTAAATAGCCAGGGATTACAGATACTACAGCAACCAAACGGTCATTTGGTTAGTATAATCTATACTAATCACTCAGATACACAAGAGTAGTAATTGTTTTGTATAATAGTATTTATGCACTAAATGGGACAGACACCGACACGTCTTGGAGTACGCGGTGCTGACTGCTGTTGTCTTGTTAACCTAGTTTAACGTTTACAAATTGAGCGTTTTAATGGCAATTACAACAAATGTCTTTTTACGCGGGAAGTCTTCCTCAATCATCACAAGTCCTCTCATGTCATGACCGGTGATCGATAAAACATCAATTCAGTTTCTCAGTATGCTCCAATTAGTACAATAAGCAACTGGGTGTAGTACCGGTGCCGACCAGAGATTTATGAATTCAGCACAGAAGAGGATTTTACTCCTGAAATGTATCTAAAAGTGTTGTTCAGCGGATTTGACCTTTTATTCAACATTCTATCTCCGCTTTAGTGAAAATATTAATTTCAAACAGTACGACGGGTGTTTTGGGGAAATCCCTTGAATGGCAACAATTCGTTGCTGCGGTTTCTCTTTATAATGGGAACTCTTGATACCGTATAACCGGCAGGCAGATTCAAAGGCCGATGAGGGGGAGACACACGTGAAGAAAGAGCACAGCACACCTCGCTGGGGGCTTTCGACGTCAGGCTGTCAGTGGGAGGCTGCGTCGCTGCCATCTCGGGGCTTGGGGTGGGTGCCTGCCCAGCTGCGGCACCGGGGGCCAGGCGCTGCTTTTGAGGCTGCCGGGAAAGCAAAGCACCACCGCATTGGCACTAACGGCTTCACGGCTCTTCACAAATCCTAAGCATACATGTAATTTTTTTAAAAACATCCTCCTACTGCAGTTAATCGTAGCATCACCGGAGCCCTTTTGGGAGGAAAGAGATTGTTGGGGGAAAACGGCAGCGAAAATGATCAGCAGAACAGCGCGTAGTGTAGGCTGTGCAGCCGCCGCCGAGCACTTAAGCGCAAAATTAAATCTAATTTAGAGTCGATAAGACAAGACGTGATTACTGCTCAATCTATAATGCATCCCCCTTCCCACCTAGGAACAGGTTGAGAATAAAGAGCCGCGTAAAGTCAGTTTGGGGAGACTCTTAAAAGTCTGCCCGACATATTCTGTCAGAAGGAAAATGATGGAAGGAAGAGACGAGTCTGACTTTTTCTATCCAATTATCGTTTCATGTAACTGGCAGAAATTCCCAACTCTCTGCACAGGGAAGGCAATTAAAGTTCTTCTACAAGTGAGGTTTAATCAGCGGTGTAATTGGGTCCCCCCCGCTGCGCGGGCGGCTGGGTACAGAAATGAGGTACAAAGAGGCGCCGGTCGAGCGGAGCCGAGCTGAGCCGAGGAGTTAATGAGTCACAGGGACGCGCATGCATGTATGCACACACTCTCCAGCAAAACTGGGAAAAAAATAAACTATTAAAAAACCGCTTCCGATGAGCCAAGCCTTTCTGCTCCTAACTTGAAAGATGCCAGAATTGGTGGTTTGGGTTTGGGTTGGGGGGAGAGGATGATGGTGAAATGCAGGAATTTATAGTTCAGAGAGGCAACCAGAAGGTGTTTTTAAATTCAAAACAGCCAAAGAGTGACGGGGATAACTCAGGCTGCCTGCTCACCGGAGCTCATTGACAAACATTTACTGTTCTGCAATCCTCCAGACCCGTCCCTCTGGGGGCCACCTCCAGCAGGCGCGCCCCCAGCCGTGGTGACGGCCCGCGAAATCAGCATACCCTCCAGTGAAAGCCCTCTCAGGTCCGGGTGTGTGTGCGGTGGATCCGGGACAGTTCTCCGTCAGCGTCGACTCCGTTATAATGTAACCATTGCTTTTATTAAACATAAACACCACGGCCGCGTTGCTTTTAGGAACGGAATCGCTGCGGGTGCAGCGATCTCCACAATAACGGGCATATTTCCTCCACAAAACCTCCGTGCTGTACCAAGCACTTTGAAACGCCGTTGATCTGCGGTTCTACAGTTATTTAGGTGGTCAGAACAACAGAATTAACAAGATTAACAAAAGACAAATGAGTCTCATTATGACATTCTCTTCCTTACCATCAACTCCAAAACCAATGTTATATAGAAGCGCTCGGCGTGTTTTTTTTGCTTTGCATTTTTAAAAAACGACCACGCTATACAGTACTTAATGTTACTATACATTACGTAAATTATGTCTCCTGTGCATGAAACTACTGAACTCCATATTATTGCGGAGATGGTAAGTGCAACATGTCTGTACAGCAGGATAACGCAGGCACCTAATAGTGTTTTTTTAATATACAAAAGCACCAGCGTTTTGCTGTCAATTCAATTTCACATTTAAATCCAAGTTATTTGCAAATTATACAGTTCTTCGCGGAACACTGCGTTTTTAAGCCCGAAACATATTTTGGCACTATAGCAGTGTTATACCCTAAAGGAAAGCAAAGCACAGCATTAAACCATTTACCGATTTAATGTAGCAACGTTTAAAAGGAGAAATTTGTCACTCCGTTTATATATGATGATTTGTATCGATGTGTTTTGCAGCGATTCTGCTCTTTGTTACACGTGGAAACAAACGTAGGCCTATATTGAGCCGCCTGTGAGCGTTACATCGTTAATGTTAATCTCAGATTTCTTCTGACATTTTTGTTTCTCCAAACTAATAAATGTAGGGTCGTATAAACGATTCTTTTATATTTCGGTCCAAATGTTGTTGCTTAAAATTGTATTTAACAATTTTAATATTTCATCATATTTCATTAATTTAAGTGCAGCACGACCGGTCTTTAGTTCTCCAATTCAGTAGACAATGAAATAGGGTAATAACCATAATTTATGGGCTTATGAAGAAGGTGGATATGAAACCTATACATGGGCCTAGTTAAGCAAATGGGACAGACATGACGGTGCTTGGGGGAGACAGTGTTTTTACACCGTTCGTTTTTCTCCTGATGGCTTTTTCTGTGAATCTGCGTCGGGGCCCTTGAACCCTTTTCATGTTGGTCACCAAAGCATGTCTAATGGTTCCTGCTGAGGGACGCGGCTCGGTCCAGCCGCCCTGCGCTTAAAGCGGATTGTTGGGGGGATAAAGGCGTAGAAAGTGGGCTTAAAATACCGGCGCGGGCCCCTGAAACACACACACATCTGCTGCTGCTGCGATCGGGGCAGAGGCGAGGCCAGACGGCCACTTTCTTTTCATTCTTTTTGTGTGTTCGGTTTTGAGTTTTTTTGTTAATTTTTCCCCTCCTTTCCCCCTTCCATGAAATTGTCCCGGCTCTCCTCCGGCTTTCAGTGTAATTGCGAGCCAGGGTTCCGCAGGTCTGCGCGGCCGCGGTGTGACACCAGAGCGCTCCTCATCCTCCTCATACTCCTCATCCTCTTCACGCTCCTCGTGCTCCCCATCTCAGCAGAAGTGAGGCTCCTTCTCGTCTCTGACCGTCATCGCTGTGCGTCCAGGGTAGGGAGGGTTACCTTTCTGTGGCTTATTTGGGTGTCCGGAAGAAAACAGTGTGTACAGCTGTGTGAAAATCAGTCTTTATCAAAACGTTAATGTGAATGAATATTCAGCTGTATGTTTGTGTCAAATCATCAAAATGAGAGCATGGGATGGATTATAACTCATTTATTAGAAATTCCAGCCGCAAAGCCGTGCTTTATTTTGCCAGGATATGGCACACATCGTGTTAAAAATACCATTTCCTATAGAAATGTATTAATTCTTGCAGTTTAGGTATAGCTAACTGTAAACTGAGATAGACAGATGGATACATCTTATGTTTTCTGCTTATATTAGGGCCATACTATATGCTATTAGTATACAGAATACTATATGGTGTTTGCGTGTGTTTGTTTATTTTATACTTTCTAAAAGTTTAAAAAAGATTTCTAACCAACATCAGGATTACAACAAGTATTTGGCTGACAATTTTTCTGAAACAAGACCAAGATAATCTCATCAATTGAATGCTGTTTGATTACCATTTTATAAAAGTTGAATATAATATAATATAAGAACAGTAAATTCTGTATGGTGTATAAACTCAATGTCAGAGTTTGACCAGCAAATGAAAATACCAGTGGATTCACTGTAGTCAAGGATAAAGGTGCAATTACAGCACAGTAGGAGCATCAGTGTTTCAGGCTGTAAATCTACAAACATCCAATGTAAGTATGTTAACCCCCAACAACTATCAGGCAGACACACGTAACATAAGAGTCGGTCAGATTAAATGGACACCCAAAGCCTTTTGCCAAAGGATGTTTAAGAAAGAAATCGCACTTGCAATATAAATATGGCTGTTCAGCATCATGTCAGGTGACATCATGGCTTCCTGCAGACTCCACAGAGACAGCATAGATGAGGTTAGGACTGCTCCCCTCTCCTCAACAAAGATCCCAGCACGCACACTGCAGAGCGGGAAATGGTCAGCACGAGGCGGCTTTCTTAGGCTGATGTCGCTTGTCTGTCTTCCTGAAAACCACACAGATAATATAACTGAGAAGCATTAGAACGCTAACAGGCTGTGTCCCATAAAGTATCGCAATCACGGTCACGATGAGGCAGCCGTGCGGCTAAAATCCTCGTGGCAAAAATCCTTGCTTATCACTCCATTATCCAGAGTGGCCTTTTGTCTGCCTCCCCTGGATGACTATTTATAGCCAGCAAACCCAGCCAGGTGTTAATAACACACCACGAGTGTTAATAGCGATTTGTTCCACGTAGAAATCGAGGCCACATTGAAGAAATCTCTGCCTCAGTATTTTTAGTGTTTCGTTTTTTTTTTTTTCCCAGTTTAGGAGCAAATTAACAAGATTCACAAAAGACAAATGGACAATTGGGGCCTTAAAAACAAACTGGCTCTAGATGAAAATTACATTAATTATCTCCCCCCCCCAATAGAACATGCTGGAACAGTGGACATTTGGCTGTTGGGAGCTGGGGAGGTTCATATTGTGTAAAATAATCAGGTTCCTATTTGAGCAGCAAAATATGTATAAGCCCAGATGTGGCATTTCTTTGATTCGCCCATGCTTTCAGCAGACACAGCAGGGGTGTTCTAAGAAGCAGCTCCCACTGCCTTCTGGGTAAATGACCTATGTGGACTCCCTGAATCGCATTCATGACGCGATTAGGTGATTGTCCTCTGCTTAGAAGGGACTTGCAGCCCACAGCTGATCGCATATTTTTATATATACAGTACTGTGCAAAAGTGTTAGGCAGTGAAAAGAAATGTTTAAAGCCATTTATCTGGGTAGTAAATGTATATTTGCTCAGAATTAAAAATGCAAT
>JAAGVU020000129.1:5509767-5545962 GCA_011763525.2 Mormyrus iriodes
GTTTTACACCAACATAAAGATCATTTAAACATCATCTTCTTTGGCTGCCTAAGACTTTTGCACAGTACTGTATATGTGCATTTAAATCTACTTTACTCTTTGCTAATGTCACCGTTGTACTTTGATTTGTTTACCCGCCCAGTTTCTCTTGCATCTTCTCCTTCTTTTGAACGATGAATTTTTGATCATCAACAAGCTCAGATGTCGTACGTTGTCCAGAAGGCCTCCTCAGAACTTGCTTACTATGTTCTCACATTGCCTACAACACCAAAAAATAAAAAAAAAACAATCGATATCATGGACTCACCTGCTCTGGATGTAAGTATGTTAACAAAAAAAATGTAAATAGCTTTTTATATTGGGGGAGGGGGGTGACGATGGCTACTCAGAGCTCTTACCATGACGTTTTTTCAGGTATATGAAACAGTGCAGTCTTTTTTAACACATGGATCTTCTAGGGATGATCAGGCCAGGTCTAATTACTGTTTCAGACAGGAGGTACATTTGCTGCTGTGTTGATCTGCCCTGACCGTGTATCTCCATCTGCTCCATGCCCCCCTGACCTTTCCACCGATGTGACGATTTCATTCACTCCGCGAAGGAAAATAAAACAGCTGAGAAATGCGAGGTGGTGTGAGGATTTGTGTCTTTTTCGGTTCTCAAACAGTGAGACCTTTATGTGAAATGAATGTTTGAGAACAGTTTTGAGAAGCTTTTCAGTCTCTGATGGCGCGACGCTGCTCAAGTACGCTTCCTTCTGTCCTTCCAGTGATTTTACAGTTTGCTTTTTGCCAATATCTCACTGCACATGAAAAATACCAACAGGCGCACAAATTATTACATATTTTGTCTTGTCAAGAAAATCGAGCTGATTCTGTTTCTGTCTAAATAGTAATAACAATCAGATGTCTTACTTCAGAGATGTTAATGATTGTTTTCAATTTTTTATCTGATAGCTTATTGTTTATAGTGATTTTAGCTGGAAAGATATTTTGAAAAAAACGTTCTGCCGTCATTGTCAGTTTAAACATTTGGTAATTTAATATTGTATACTATTGCTGTAAAAATATTGTACAAATAAAAATATAAATATGTGATTTAGTCACAATAACATAGTGTAAAGTGATTCATATAATAATGTTTTCTATATTTATATCTTACCCTGATTCTGTGATGTTCCATCAACATATTGACCGTTTCTGCAAACAGGGCAGGTAATTTATACTATAATAATATTTAATTTCATGTTGATGTATAACTGGAGAAACTATAAATTTAATAACATTTTAAGGATGAATTATATGTAAATTAAAAATTAAAATTAAGAAGTATCTTAAAAGTATTTATTTTCTTTCTACATAAATATTTAAAATATAACCAATATTTTATAAAAATAAATATATTTTATAAAATTTTTTAACCCGAGCCGAATAATAAACTATAAAATATAAAACTCTTAAGGCAAAATAATTTGTATTGTATTTGTAGCATGTCATAATAATAGTGTATTACAATTTAACAGTTCAATATATTGTATACATGTATCTATACATATTACAGATATTAATACATTTTATTTAAATGCCTATTTTATGTAATTGCTATTTTATCATTTCACATCTGAATAAAAAGAATATGTTTGATAAATTTAAAAAATCACCACTAATTAATTTTTTTCTGATGAAATGGTGTTATTAATATGTGAACCTGTTAGTATTGTATATTGTTGTACATTAAATAAAAAATGTTGGCTGTGAATGACAATGGCATTTTAGATTGAGGTAGTAGTGATTTTTGAGAGCATAAATGGACTGCAGTGCTTTAAAGATATGGCTGTATGTGATGGTGCAGTGCAGCTTTTTGCTTCCTGGTGCTGGTTCAGACCGGGATTCTCACACACCCTCCTCTTGTTTCACAGCCATAGCTCCTAGCTGAGGCCTTAAACAGCCCCTTGCTGCTCCCATTGTGTGGGTATCAGGGCGCTCGGAATTGTGGGTAATGCCTCCACACGCCAAACAGGGCGCGAAGCTGTGCATATCACCCAGCGAGGCGATAGTATCCATAATGGGAATGAGGAAAGCCCCAGGTGACATGCATCACGTGAATAAAGGCAACATTTTGCGAGTAAATAAACTGATTGTTGATGACAAAATGAAATGATCAAAACAGTAGTTAATGCTACATAGTTTGATCTTTACTACTGATAAACCATTTGTTAAATGTCATAATCACATATTTTGGAATTGTTTAAAAATTCACTGGAGACTCCTTATGATGTATGGATATTAAATTGTGCATATTTTAGATGTTAAACCACACTTATTATTTGTCGGTGGTAGAATAAAGTTGATTTTGTATAAATTGCACTCCCTGACTATGATTGCATCATCGTGTATTCTGTTTGATTTCTGATTTGTGAGGTGCAAAAATAGTCAGGCTGGTAAATCAAACCTCTCTTTGGCTCCCCTGGTAAATCGTCATAATTTGCTTACTGATGTTAAAGTGTTTGTATCGATCATTCATGCTTCTACACAACAGAAATGTTCTAAAGGATATTTCTGTTGTATCAGCTGTCAAAATATTTATGATAAGCTGATTAATGGAATTCCAGTGTCTGTTATTTCTGTTCAGGGTAGTTCAGTGTAATGCAGCAGTGTAGTGTGACACTAAGAAACATTTACCATTCTGAAAGTATAGTATGTAAATAAATTGCTTATTTCTAATTGTATTCTAATAGTGTTTTCCCATTCATAATATTTGTATTATTTTCACTTTTTTTTTTTTTTTACCTGTAACAGTGCACTGGAAAAATGTTTGCAAAATGGATTAATGACTGGATGGATTTCTGTTGATAATAAATCAGTATGTTTGTGTCATTATGTGACTATCAATTGTCTCATGGTAAAATGTGTGTCTATGGTTATTATGTTTAATGATATGTAGTGTTACATTGTTGTGTTTTGTAGCAAATGGGTAGCGTAAAAAAATAACAAGCCAGGCTTCATGGAATGAAAAAGAAATACTGTTTTTGTTTTCTTAGGTCCTGGATAGTGTGTTCTCTCTCTCTCTCGCTCTCTCTCTCTCTCACACACACATGCATCAGACATTGCTGTGATACAATAAGACATATTCATCTTTGTAAGATATTATTCCATTTTAGATTTTGTACCCATGTTTCATTCTGGATTGTTCTGGATGTTGGAGCGTGCCTGTGTGTTTGGTAAACAGCAAATGGTCAGTGATTCTGTGCTGTGTGCAGGAAGACCAGTGCTGATGTGGGTCACACAGTCCACCAGCTGGTCGCTTTTTGTGTGGTGCAGGGGACAGGCGGACAGACGAAATGAAAACTGGTCATTTCAAGACAAAAATGACCATCCTGGGAAAATCTGGTTCTTGTTTTGAAAGAAGGTGAACAAGTAGTGAGGTGAGAATTACGTGCATATGAAAATGCCGAATGCAACCGTAAAGAGCACGCAAATACAGCTCGGTGGTGATTGACAAGAACAGGAGGTGACTGATCATGGTCCAGTGATCTGGCTGCTGGAGGCAAAGGGCCGACACGGACGATCGCCTCAGTGCATGGGACTGTGCCACTGCGCTGGTGTCTCCGCAGACGCCGCCCTGCTGGCTGGTATAGGAGAGATCCTGTCAGAGAAAAATGCAGGAATGTGTGTGGGGGTCCTTGTGTGTGGGGAGTCACATGACCGTACGGGAGTGGTTTCCCAGCCGATTCCTGTTCTCACTGTTTATTTGTGTAAGTGCGGGTTTTTTAAATTTACCACTAAGCCTTTTTTTCTGGTTCTTCCACTTCCTGTCAAAGTCTTTCCGCATCTTTTCCTTTGTCAGATTGTTTTGTGTTTCCTGTTTCGCATTATAGACAAGGGAAACACCAGAAATAAAGCTGGTGTCCTTTTCTCAAAAGTCTCCCCACACCACAAGGTCTTTTTTAACATTTAGACAGTAAGATTTTTGTAGGAGAGTAACAGGGTACTAAATAGGAGGATTTAATACTCCAAATATGCAAAAAACACTGACATCGAAAGATGGTGACATCAAAAAGGCCATTACCCAGTACTAATGATTGACAAGGCTTCTCATTCCAGTTAGCTGGAAAGTCATAAGACATTTCGTCAATATTATTTTATGATTTTAGTGCCACAGGAACTGGAAATAACCAAATGACAAAATGGCAGTCCACAAAATGAGTCATTACTGGTTGTTTGCTACTACCATTGTTATGATTTGTTTTTTTATAATTCTGGTTTCATTTGCTGTAATGAATCAGTATTATTTCACTGCAAAGGTTCAGGTTGGATCCCTGCATGTCATTGATATTGTTAGTAAAGTGTTAGTTTTTGTCCAGCTGTGTGCACTTTGCATGTTAATTTTTCTTTATCCCAGAGGAAAGGTCTGCTATATGTCCTTGAGTTAAGTGCCTAGTCTGAATCCTGTAGCAGATCTGATACTTAGAACGGTAAGTCAACTTGGCGAAAGTCATCATGCAAGTTTCTAGATGTAAGTAGGTACCTCCCACATTTATACTGTCGATGATGTGATTCTTGATGGTGTGACCCGATGCTTGGTTGTGATGTGTTGACTGCAGTAGTATGTTGGAGGACATATCTGACCAGCTTCATTCGCACGTGTCCATCTGCCGGTGTGTATCCCTGCTAGCTGTGGCCGCAGACTGGGGGGCAGCCCCAGGACAGCCTCAGTCACACCGACAGAGTGTGGATTTAGGAGTTTTCAACTGAATGGAGGGCAAGAGTATACAACCTCATGAGCACACATGTTGGTTTAAGGACATCTCTTCCTTTCAGAGTGAGAGAAAGAAGCCCCGCCCCTTACCATGCAGCGCCCATTCAGGCGTGTCCCCCGGGAGCTTGCACACGCACAAAGCTCAGGCCAGCCAATCACATCACGACCCCGTCCATGACTTCAGCTCAGCACCAGATAAATCAGTGCTTTTGGCTTGCAGGGAGACCTGTGACTTGCACACTGTGTGTGAAGCCAGCATAGGTGTATAATCTTAAAAGGTTTATTTTACCGCACTGGCTTTTCTCACCGTACATTCTTTGGGGAGTATTTTTTACAGTTCTTAGCATAACATTCTCAGTCATGGGGCCTTGGCTAGTATTCACATTAGGACCAGAGATTCTGGGGTTATTGGATAGCTGTCTGTGGTTGGATGGCAGACAGTGGCCACTGTGGGGAAAATCCACCCGGTTTATACCGGAACATCTTTAGGATGTGAATCCGCACCACGATCTACCCAAGCTAAACATTACAGGAACGCACTAATGCGGAACCAAGGGCACAGAACTGAAAGCAAAACTAAGGCTTCAATAGAAGGCCATTCCAGTTACAAATTTGTTTATTTTTATTAAAATGATCACAGGATGGACACAAGCAAATGTTCTATTTGACAATAGCTTGTCCAATGTTAGAAATAGTTTAAAAAAATTATTTCAAATCTTTAAAAACTGACATTTGTGTCTTTGAATAGTTTAGCGGTTTTCAGCTGTATTCCGGCCACCTTGCCTTTAATCAGTCCCAAGACTACAGACAGCGGCTGTGCTGAATAGATGGCCTCATCACTAAACAAGCAGGTTACATTGTTACTTACAAAAGCTGCATGCTAATTCACGTCATGTGTGGGGAAACCCCCGGCAACAATGGAGGACATTGCTGAACCTGGCCTTTGTGCAGTGATGTGTGCAAACACGGCGACAGATCGATGCCAATGAAAGAACTAATGAGCTCTAAATGCTAGAAAAAGCCTCCTGCCTGCTCGATGTCTTACCAGCACACACCAAGGACCCTGGTCACTGTGCCCCGGCAAGGAATGAAAAAAAAATAGATTTAATCTAATTCTTTTGTTTATTTCATTTTTGTTATAAATCATACTATATTTTATATGAAAGAGCAAAACATTTTTATCCTGAATAAATCACGGTAAGCCTTATGTGGGAATCATAAGATATATTATTATATGCTTATACAGATTTATTTTCTAGATTAAAAATTTGCATCCATATCCAGTGATACTGATAAATGTTAATGATTATTTCACTCAGGAACCGTATGGAATTATGATAAAACTTCAGATGTCATCAACTACACAGGTGAAATTAATGTTTTTTGTTCAACTAAAGATTTTTTTTAATCATAAAACAGAGATGTTGTCCTCAGTGAATTCAAGGTCAGCTCCAACCATGTCCATGAACATTTCTGTAAACTCACTATAATTAAGGCTCATAACTAGTGACATGATGAGAGCAGATGTGTACAGAATAGATCACAACACAATCAGTATAGTTACTGCTAGCATATAAGATGGACTCACCATAGGTATCAGTGCCAAACAAAGCTGGCTGGCTGGACACTATTTTGTGGTCTTTAGTTTTAGCCCTTTACCCTGAACACAAGCTGGTGAAAAACATAAACATCCAGACACTGAGAGGCTGTCTGTCTCTGTCACTGTTCCACAACATGGGGGTTGGAGAATTAAAAACCTCGAGGTATCTTGACACTGTAAGCTTTATAGAAATCAGTAGAAGACAGAGAAAAGCAAAGGAAGTGACATCACACCACATGTTTACGTTTCTCTGAAAAAACAGGACTGTTCTTCTCAGGAACACCCAACATAATTTTGAAAAAAATGATTTACCCAGTACACTTTTTAAGTTGATTGTGATGTTCTTATAATTGTACAGCCTCCAGTTTATTTCCAATTGTTTTGTGTGCAGAAATGTGACCATCTCACATTATTAAATTATAAGAAATTGTTTTATTGTTTGTATGCACATACAAAAAAATCTGTTTTCTAATAATCACATTGAATATCATGCAGAGAGAGCATTTTCATGTTTTAAATGATTTTTTAACAGACCTCTTCAGAATATAGTATATGGAAATATTATACATCTTTGCAAAAAGCAGGCATGAAATTTATCATTATGTTTGCATGCATTATATATTGTACAATTACATAAATTTCATTGGTATAGATAACAAAAGCTTTGTTTATACATTAATAAACTCGGTATACTCCAGTCTCGAAAATAGACAACAGACTAGACAAATGCAAAGACCTGCATGTCCATGACGTTAAAAATCACGTGCATCTTACTATATATGTCATCAGAAAATTGTTTTTACTATGCACTTAGAAAAAATTAATAGATATAATGAACTTAATAAATAGTAAGATGGTTAATATATATACTGCAGTACAAAATTACATCTTGTTGATTTAAAAGCTTGTATTCTTCGATTGAAAATATGAGAAACCAGAGAAACCGTTTTACGAAAAATTCCCCTAATGGTATTAAATGAAAAAAATCTCTCTTATGCTAATACAACGTGAAAAGTCCCACGCCACACATGCACCATTAGATAAATGTCAAACTCTGCAGTGTCCTGACACTCCAGCTTCGTAATTCCTGCACTTTTTTGTCTAAGTGGCCGTATGTGCGTTTTTAAGCAGGAAAAAAATGTAAGCAGCCACTCAGCCAGCAGCTCCCGTGTCTCATTCTCCTCTAAATTTAGCTACACAAGGAGGCAATGGTCCCCTTGTATTCTCCAAAGCAACTGCATCTATGCGAGGCATGCAGACTTCGCAGTTGTTACTCTAAAGCACCCCACGTGATTTAGGACTAGATAACACTAAACCAGTTAGTAAAGATCACATTGCATGGTGACGGAGCTGGCTAGTAATTCACAGCATGGAAAATTTTTCAGTAAATAGCAACGGTATAGTGAATATCAAACGTACAGTATATCGTTAGGCTTCTCGTTAATCGTTTTTGAAAAGGAGTTTAAAAAAACTAAATTAGACCTTAGTGTTTACTTTCTGAATTTCTTTACCTAAAACCAGCCGAAAATTTCTAACACTGTTCTATGGTACAAAAAACACGATACTCATCTGAATTGTTAATGCTTTAACTAGCTGTTACTACTCCGCTAAAGCTTAAAAACCAACTTAAACTTCGGAGGGGGCGAAATTGCAATGCAGATATATATAAAAGCGTTTCTTAAGTTGCTTTTCGGGCGTTAAGCAGAAGCCGCTGCCCGGAGAAGCGCTGCCTTTGCTTATTTGCACAGATCTGTCCGATAGCGGCTGGGCTGCGCAGCCCCGCGTGCACCCGCACCTACCCCCCAACCCCACTCCCAACATCCTTCTCACGAAACGGCTCACATTCCAACCTAATGAATAGGTACCTCGCCGTCACTCCGACCACTGTATCACTGCGCGCCTTCCGTGCTCCGCTTTCACTCTTTATTCGCGCTTCCTCAAAACAAACCAGCTCAGCCAGCGCATCTTTACATTTAATATTCTGCTGTTTCCAGGAGTAAAAAAAATCTACATTTACAGCTTTTTATCTTTACGGTAGGGTGACTACTTTTTCTTAGAGGCGGCAGGATACATCGACCACAAAGCGACTATAACAGCTCGAGCCGCGCACCGCCATCTTAGATTGATCCGTGTTGTTCCAGCGGCTTCCGAGGAGAACAGCTGTGGAGTCGAGCTGCTGGTCCCCCTTACGTTGTTTACACGGTTTTGGCTTAAACTTTGCTTAAAACGTCGACACTGAATAACTGACGGAGGAGACGGATATATCGCCTTGTGTCAGGTACGCCCCGGCTGTCGGGAAACGCCGACTTGGAGTTTTTTTTCCCCTTTCCTCTTCTCTAGCCGTTACGGTAAACCTGCCTGCCGTACCCCCTCGGTTAGACACGCCGTGATGATCTTCACTTTTTGTCGGGTTACACAGTGACCAGTGAATCTGGGTGCCTTTGGGAGTCCGGTCGCCCCGTCGGCTCACTTTTCATCGAGATCCGGCTCCCGTCTCGCGCGCGGAAGCCGCGTTACCGGCGGCGCCCAGCGCCCTGCTCTCCGCCGGACGAACCGGAGGTTGGTGGGCAGCGGAGCGAAGCTAGCGGATCGCTGAAGTTTCGTGTAAACGGCCGGACTCATTGTTCCCGTCGGGTCTGTGCTTCGGCGGCCGGTTCGCCTGCTTATGCAGCCGCTTTCTGGGTATTTCTCGTCGCCTCGCCGCATCCAGCCTCCACCCCTCTGCCCGGCCCCGGGGTAGTCGCGGCGGCGCACTGCAAGCGGAGGCCACGGCTGCGGGTCCTGCCTGTGCGGGTGGGAGGGAGCCTGGGGGAGGTGCGAATGGTTTGAGTTTCTTTCCCCCTCCCCGAAGCCAGACTCGCTAAGTTTAATACAGACGGAAAGGTCCAATCCGGTTCTCCGGATCGACCATGCCAGCGGCTGCCGAGGTGCGACTGGCCGCAGCTCTCCCGGCTTGTGGGTCTGCAGATTTACGGTGTGTAGGGCGGAGTGGCTCTGCTGCCCTCCCTCTCCGGGGTAGGGATCGCCTTCCTGCCCGTATTTTCTCCCGTTTGCAGGACTTTCGGTTCCCTAGATGGACTTCGTCTAAGTGTCCGGGCTGGTTTCTATGATGTTTTTACTGTTCTAAGAACACTGTGCCGAGTCTTTCACAAGCCCAACCCTGCTTGGCTCTGACCCCGAGGTGGGCGGTGTTTCTAAGGGTCAGCCTTACACTGCTAGGGTTCGGGTCATGGTCGTACATTTAATTCCGTTGCCGCTGCACGTTTCGCTTTCCTTCCTTCCCTCGGACTAAAGCCGGCGCCCCCCTGATAAGTCTAACTTTGCAGTTAATCAGTGTAACTGGTTTGCATATATAGCCACGCCCCGCCCAAGGTAAACAAACGCAAGTTTCTCTCTGATTTCCTCACCGGCGTCTGCGTGGGCGTGTTTGCGTTTTTTTCGTCTTACTGCGATAGTTTCACTCGCTGTTTGACCAGTTTAACCAGGGATCGTTTAGCCAGGTGCAGCTTAAGCCTCAGGAAATGGGAGCAGCTGCTTGAGAAAATCTGCATTTTTGTAGCGCTTATCTCAACGTGCTTGCATTGCCAGGAGTGGAAATAGTTTCATGCAGTCGTTGCTCTTGCTGTAATCTGAGTCAGGGTTTGCTGTTATTATAAAGGCTGAATAACACTGACATTTTAAACTAACCAAAACCATGATTATGCATTGGACATAAATGGCTTCCAGCATCACTTCTGAAGGTTGCTCTATTGCAGGTATCCTTCTGTTACCAGTATTTACAGCTCTGCAGTGTTTATCTTCCTCGGTCCTATGTTATGAGTCCTGTGGAACTGAGCAATGTATGCGTTTGTTTTTGTCCATAACTGTTTATGCATTTGTTACACCCAGCAGTGAGCTTTTAAATGTAAGTGTGAACTTCATCAGTGTTTAGTTTTCTGCTGGTAGATCTGAAGCTGTTAGACTGAACGCCCAGTTTTTGGTGTGCAGCGTTTTCTATGGGGCTGGGGGCTGTGTTGAATGGACTTTCTTTGTCTACTTACATTTAGCCCAGACTACCTTAAATCCGACAAGCTGTCTATCAAACCGACAGATCTAGCTTTGTGATGCAGGCCTCAGATCTGCAAGATAAACTTTAATCCCTAAGAGGAAAATGGTTTGTTGCATTTCACAAGTCTTGGTGAGGAACACCATTTGATCCCACAGGGAGCATTAAGTGTGACAGAAGATTGTAATCTGCTGTGTGACTGTCCAACCTCTTCTGTCTGTTGTCTTTATGAAGATCTCCTGGTCTGGGGATTGTGTGGTGGGGTAGGGGCTGCCAATGTGGGCTGGCCTACTAAATGCGATATAATTGTGCTTTAATTACTCGTTGATAGGCCAGTGGGATTTCAGTCTGTACAGTCCCAATACAAGGTGGTTTTCAAACTGACCTTTCACCCTCCCTGCTGTATGGCTGCCCTTATGCCTTATTCTTGTTATGGGTGTATGGTGTTGGACCCTGAATGTGTGGCTTCAGGCATTTGCTGCTTTGCGTGTGACTGCACTCCTATCACCTTCTTGGGCCTTGACCATGGAGGTGGGTGTCTGACGGGCAAATAGTCTCCTGCTTTCGCTATTAGGTTTCATTTGGGTTTTAAAAACAGCTCATTTTAGTGATGTCATTCTTAACATGCCGTTTGGGTTAGTTTTAACACAGCTATTCATAGTAGTTTTGATGTCAGGGTCTCAGATTTTGGGTGCAGGAGACATGTGATGAGGGAGGTAGTGCCATGTGATCAGCATCCAGCTCCTTTTGTGATGCAGAATGCAAGTAACCATTGAGTATATTTGGATTTTTGGATTCTTACAGACTGAATTTAACACAAAAATGGTCCCCTGGTTGGGATCTATCCTGAAAAATGCCTCTGAGGGCAAGTGAAATGCTCAGTTTAAGTAATTGGGGGGGGGGGTAAAAAATTTTTCTAATATGGACTGGATGGCAGACATCTATGCTACAGAGGCATTAAATTAAACTGGACTTTGTAGATCTAAACTTGGGTAGCACTACATTCTGGCTACCAAAGCTTGTGGAAGGGCTATGAAATATTTATGCAGTGTCTGGGAAAGTGATGTGCCGCGCTGTGCCAATTGCTTAGAGTCAGGCTGTAGAGCATAATTGGGCACTGACTCAATGTGTACATTCCAGTTTTCACCGTCGCGCAGTCCTGTCAGAATCGCCTTGCTCAGTACACTGACATCGTAGCTGCAAGCACCAAATATTTCTCTGGAACTCACTGTTTTGCAGTCGTGCTGCCAGGGTCTCGTCACGCATTTCTGGGATCCGCTTAAAAAAAAAAGTGAGATTGTTGTGTAGTGCAGTTAAATTGGCAGAAGCAGATCAGCTGTAAAGTCCCAGCCTGCTCTAAGTGGCTCTGTGATTAAGTTCCACTCTTGCTGTTTAGCTTTGGTCTGGGGGCGCAAGGCTCGATTTTAAAGTGCTGGACAATGCAGATCCATTGAGTTGGGCTTCTCTGAAGGCAGATGGTGTCTGTATCAGTCTGACTGTGGGAAGCTTCAGCCTGTCTCCCGATGTCTTTATGAAACGTTTACTTTAAGGTCATCTGCATTTTTATTAGTGTAGTATACAGACTTTTCCAAACTCTTGTTTCTGCCACTGTTTTTATGAGTGTGTTTTTATTATGCATGATCTGGAAAGCCGCCCCAATTGATTGTGGTTTTCCTTGAAACCACCTATTCAAAGCTGTGTGTTGGGTGTATGCTGTTTGCCTTCTTGGCACAGCTGTGTATCGCTTAAAGCCTCGTCGCTTTCCCATCCCTCTTTGCTCGCTGAATCTTCTGGGTGGTGTGTTCGTGAGGATAACATCCATGTCTTTTGGATGTATTCGATCCTCCGATGTGGACACTCTGCATCGATCATGTGTCCTTAGTGCTGTTAATTGCTCTCTTCAGCTGACGTTCCTGTAGTTATGCTTAATAGGTCATGTGTGAGTGAACTATTGTTGGCTCAGGGCCCCAGAGCTGCTCCACATCTAGCTTTTATGAGAACCGGATAGCAGTTCCCACCCCAGCTCAGTGCAGCTAAGAGAGAGTAACTCTGTAAGCATGTGTGCACTGACAGCCTGTCCATGTGTTATCACAGCCCATATGCAGTTTTATCAGGAGCTTGCAGGAGTGTGGTGTCCTTCACTCTTACCTGCTATGGCAGATTGTCCATTAAGGGACCATTTTGGGCTCCATTGTGGGCTCCAGGCTTTTCCATTGTAATTGAATGCTCTGCTGACACAAATGTGAATCTGTAATATGGTCTGGCCGTAGGTGGCAGGGTGTCTTGGGCTTTCTCAGAATGGGGACAGCTGGGAGGTGTCCCATAGCCGCGGGGGTGCTCACACTCTGTGTGGCCAACATGAGCAAAACTGGCGGTTACCCTTCCCCCCCCTGTTGGCGGCAGTCCATGCAGGCCAAGAGAAATATTTGAAAAGGTTCATTTCCACCATGCCAGGATTTGAGAAACATACTGTGAACACATTCAAAATTCTGTCTCCTGTTGGTTATAAAATGAGGGGCTTGTATTAGGCAATTGCAGGCTTGCAGTGTTTGAAGGTTATGATCTTGTGTGGATACATAAGGCTTAAGTGTCTCCCTGGCTCAAAGTGGCGCATCTGTGGTTTGGTTGGTGACACGGTGCAGGTGACAGGCCACGTATTACAGGGGAATAACCCAGATCTATCTGCCCAGAAGTTAGTTACATGACTTAAATATGACGTGTTGAAGCAATTGGTTGTTGCACATTTCATAAAATCCGGCTCGGGGGTTTCCCATATTCATGTCCGTATTTGAAGCTTTCAGGTTCCTTTTGTAGACTTTGAAGTCCTTATTTCTGTCGGTTTCGTCTGAGCAGCTCTTTACCTCTATAGTTGCTGTACCCATGTGGTAACAGGCCAGCATTAGTCAGGTGACCCTGGAATGATTTTGCAGTGAAGCCGGGTCCTATTGTGATGGCATACGTTTACTTGGTAGCATATTGTTGGGATATCATGACACCCACAGGAGTGTAGCTTAATGTTTTTTGTGTGAGCTGATGGCCCCTTGCTCCATTTGGGTAGTCGAAATATGAGGCTCTGTACAAATAAGCATATTTGGTGCTCTCTGCATATAGATCCTAAAGCAGGCTGATAAAACCTGTGGTTTAGCCTGTTATATAATCATAAGGGGAGGGGGATTATATATGCAAATATTGGCTTTTTGGCTGATAAATTGTGTGACCCATTTTTGTGTTTTGATATGTTAAAGTGGGTCTTTCAGATAACACGGCATGCAGAATGGTGACGATCCTTATCTGGTTTTGTGAAGGTTTGATTGAGGCTGCTAATTTTGCTGGCTGTTGTACTGCCATCCTACCTTGCATAAGCTTGTGCCATTTACGAAATGGTTTGGTGAATTTTAAACCAGAGAACAGGACTTTGTGTGGTTTGCTGGAATTGGAGAGGGGAGAGCTGAGCAGGGTGCCATCCTCTTCTGGAGGCCTGCTAGTATAAATGAGCTCTGTTTAGTGACTAATTTCTGCTAGCTAATTGGAGCTTTCCTGTCTCTTGCTCTGCTGGACATTTTACTGCATTTTAGGTTTTCAGGAGTGTTTGTGTAGTGAATGTAGTGGCAGTGCTGCTGCAGAGAACATTACAGCTGTGCAATTATACCGGATTTATTTCCAACTGAATGCCACTGGATGTCCGTGATTCTCTAGGTAATAGCTTGGCTCCTGAATCGCTGCGATTTTTAGCTCATTCTGCCGTCGTACTGCCTAATTTTATTTTATTTTTTGATATGGGGTCAATTGGCAGAAAGTGATAAATTAGTTTTGTCTATCCTGAGGTAATGCAGTGTTGTCCTTGTTTAATTCATGAGAACAGTTCAAATTATAACTGAAGTCTGTTTGTCTTGCAGATTAGGACGCTGTGTAGGCTGAGGATTTTGAAAGGAACATGGCTGCCCAGCGTAAGTGTCTCCATGTGACTGGTCCTGTGTTCAGATGTTACCCTAAATTGATTTCTGCTTAATCGGTGGGTGTCTAAATGGAATTTATTACAATGACCCTCTTTTGGATGGTAGGTTTGACAGCCCCTGTTTTAAATGGGGAGAGGGTGGTCTGACCTCTGCCACCTGTACAACTGGCTCTGTGCCCATCCATAATGTTGCCTTTTGCCCGTAACTGAATGAATGTGCCCTTTACCAGCTGACCTGATGGAGCTCGACATGGCCATGGAGCCGGACCGCAAGGCCGCCGTCAGCCACTGGCAGCAGCAGTCGTACCTGGACTCTGGCATCCACTCTGGGGCCACAACCACGGCGCCGTCCCTCAGCGGCAAGGGCAACCCTGAGGATGAGGATGTGGACAACCCGGGGCTATACGAGTGGGAGCAGGGCTTCTCCCAACCCTTTACCCAGGACCAGGTGGCAGGTATGCCCCTCCAGCTGCCCCCCTACTGCCTGCAGCCTTATTTTCCTTGGTTTTCTTGGGCCACGAGATGCTTTGCACTGACTTCTGCTAGGGTGTCTTTCAGACATCGACGGCCAGTACGCCATGACCCGGGCCCAGAGGGTCCGTGCTGCCATGTTCCCCGAAACCCTGGACGAAGGCATGCAGATCCCGTCTACGCAGTTCGATAGCACCCATCCCACCAACGTGCAGCGGCTGGCTGAGCCGTCACAGATGCTCAAGCACGCCGTGGTCAATCTGATAAACTACCAGGATGATGCCGAGCTGGCCACCCGCGCCATCCCCGAGCTCACCAAGCTGCTCAATGATGAGGACCAGGTCTGTGGCCCACCCACTGGCCTGCCCCAGCCTTCTGCTTCCCTGTGCCCTGTTTCAGCACCCCCCCTCTGAGCTCTCTGCCCTCGCCCTTCTCAGGTGGTGGTAAACAAGGCGGCAGTGATGGTGCACCAGCTCTCTAAGAAGGAAGCATCCCGGCATGCCATCATGCGCTCGCCCCAGATGGTGTCGGCCATCGTACGCACCATGCAGAACACGGGCGATGTAGAGACGGCCCGCTGCACCGCCGGCTCCCTGCACAACCTCTCCCACCACCGGGAGGGCCTGCTTGCCATCTTCAAGTCTGGGGGCATCCCCGCCCTCGTCAAGATGCTGGGGTGAGGGGGGGGGGGGTTCTTGGGTGCTCATCCCCTTTAATGGAGTCTCTACATACCTGTTAATGGGGATTTTGGGGGGTGGGATTTCAGGTCTGGCTTCTGGGGTGACGGTGAGGAACACGGCCACAGCCGTTAATGAGACAGCCTCTGTGTTGCAGATCCCCAGTGGACTCTGTTCTGTTTTACGCCATCACAACACTCCACAATCTGCTGCTGCACCAGGAGGGGGCCAAGATGGCTGTACGCCTGGCTGGGGGCCTGCAGAAGATGGTGGCTTTGCTCAGCAAGACCAACGTAAAGTTCCTTGCCATCACGACGGACTGCCTCCAGATCTTGGCATACGGCAATCAAGAAAGTAAGGTAAGGATCCCGTCCTTGGAGTGTGGGTGTCCCCACCTCCTCCAAAAAGTAAACATTCCTGACACTTGTATATTTCTTACTCTCAGCTCATCATCTTGGCCAGTGGTGGCCCTCAGGCCTTGGTCAACATCATGAGGACATACACGTATGAGAAGCTTCTGTGGACCACCAGCAGAGTGCTCAAGGTGCTGTCGGTCTGCTCCAGCAACAAGCCCGCCATCGTCGAGGCTGGTAAGTGGTGTGTTTACGGAGCACCCTTTGATCATTTGAGATTCTCCCTTCTGTAGAGTTCTAGATTGAGGCTGGATTTTTTTATTTCAGGAGGTATGCAGGCTCTAGGGCTTCACCTGACTGACCCTAGTCAGCGTCTGGTCCAGAATTGTCTGTGGACCCTCAGAAACCTGTCAGATGCAGCCACCAAGCAGGTACGGTGTGAAATGGGCTCTGCGTGCATGTGTTTGCCACATCAGTGAGTCTGTGGATGCAGGTGCCCCATGTCTTGCCGTGGCTGACGATACTGTCCCCTCACAGGAGGGCATGGAGGGCCTGCTAGGGACGCTGGTCCAACTCCTGGGTTCTGACGACATCAATGTGGTGACGTGTGCGGCCGGCATCCTCTCCAACCTCACCTGCAACAACTACAAGAACAAGATGATGGTGTGCCAGGTGGGCGGCATCGAGGCACTGGTGCGCACTGTGCTCCGTGCCGGCGACCGCGAGGACATCACCGAGCCTGCCGTCTGCGCCCTACGCCACCTCACCAGCCGCCACCAAGATGCTGAGATGGCCCAGAATGCTGTGCGGCTGCACTATGGCTTGCCGGTGGTGGTGAAGCTGCTGCACCCACCCTCACACTGGCCACTGATCAAGGTACCCCAGCTTTGGGCATCGGGGGCGGCAGGAGCTCTCGCGCAACACAATTGGCCCCCCCTTTAACACACCCCCTTCCTTCCCAGGCGACTGTGGGACTGATCCGTAACCTGGCGCTGTGCCCTGCCAACCATGCCCCCCTCCGGGAGCAGGGCGCCATCCCCAGGCTGGTGCAGCTGCTCGTGCGGGCACACCAGGACACGCAGAGACGCACCTCCATGGGCGGTACACAGCAGCAGTTTGTGGTGAGTGTGGCTTGTCCTGCTTGGTGGGGGTGGGGACTCTCCCCAGGCTGTCGTGCTGACACGTGCTGTTACATGCAGGAGGGGGTCCGCATGGAAGAGATCGTGGAAGGCTGTACTGGTGCCCTGCACATCTTGGCCAGAGACGTTCACAACAGAATCGTTATCCGGGGACTGAACACCATCCCGCTCTTCGTGCAGGTAGGCCTAGGGCAGTGCAGTATGGGGGTGGAGTCTCTGGTGTCTCGTAAGCCCTGCCCCTCACGGTTGGTCCCTCCTCCCACAGCTGTTATATTCACCCATCGAGAATATCCAGCGCGTGGCGGCTGGGGTGCTCTGTGAGCTGGCCCAGGACAAGGAGGCGGCAGAGGCCATTGAGGCTGAGGGGGCCACTGCCCCCCTGACAGAGCTTCTGCACTCCAGGAACGAGGGTGTGGGTGAGTCTGGGGGCCCCATGGGGGTGCTGAGTGTGGGACGTGCCGGACTGTCAGATGACCTCCCCTTGCTCCCCGCAGCCACTTATGCAGCAGCTGTGCTCTTCCGCATGTCTGAGGATAAGCCCCAGGACTACAAGAAGCGGCTGTCAGTGGAGCTCACCAGCTCCCTCTTCAGGACGGAGCCCATGCCCTGGAATGAGGTGCGTTTGTCCCAGGGGCCAGTGGCAGCTTCCTGCAGGCTGTGTGATGCTGGAATAACGTGGAATTATGATTATACCTTATGATTATATAACAGGCTAAACCACAGGAACATGCCCTTGCTGCTCTGAGCCTAAATGTGACTTTTTAATGGAATTACATTTTGCCCATGTATGAGTTCATTTACATTTTAAAGAGCTTCCTAAATTAACCTGTCCTGAGAGGGAGGATGCAGGGTTTCCATGGTGCTCTGAGCTGCAGGTTACCTTGGTGACTCTTGGCTGTCCTCCCTGATCAGTGGCCTCTGTCTTCCCTCCTCCAGACGGGAGATCTCGGCCTGGACATGAGCGCCCAGGGAGAAGCCCTCGGCTATCGCTCGGACGGTACGTCAGCATCCGGTGACTGTTATTAATCCGCTGCTTAGCTGCGAGTCACTGCTGCAGTGCCTGTGTGTGGGGGAGGGGGGCCTTTGCTAGTCCCCTCTGCCCAGGCTGACTTCACTCGCTCTCTAGTTGACTAGCCTGCAGGCACGGAGCGGACGGCTTTGCCTGTGAAACGGGGACACTTACGCCTCACCGTGTGGCGCTTGTCTAAATGCCTCTAACAGCGTGTGCTTCCCCCCCCACCCCCACGCGGCCCGCCTGCAGACCCGAGCTACCGCTCGTTCCACTCGGCTGGCTTCGGGCAGGACGCCCTGGGGATGGAGCCCATGATGGAGCATGACATGGCCGGCCATCACCCCAGCGCCGACTACGCGGTCGATGGCCTGCCAGACCTGGGCCACACCCAGGACCTGATTGACGGGCTGCCCCCAGGCGACAGTAATCAGCTGGCCTGGTTTGATACTGATCTGTAAATAAATAACCCTTTTTAGGTAAGGCTTAAACACGAGCCACAGGCATACTGGTGTATTTGCTGCATGCCCGTGTGAAGTGTAACTAATCCATGTGGAGTGTGAAACATCCCCTTTGCCGTGCTTCCCCCACTGATATGTGCCCCCCCCTCTCCGCAGCCGTATCATCTGAATGAACTGCATCGTGACTTGGCCTGTAGAGTTGCTGAGCGGTCTTGTAAGGAGAGGTGGGCTCATGTCTCAAAAGTGCCTGACGCTAACCAACGCCGAGTTTCCTATGGGAACAAGCCGGAGAAACGTTTTGTTCTGGTCCTTGTCGGTCGGAGTTTAAACCGCGGTGGATTATTTTTTTTTTTGTTTTTTGGAAGAGAGTACCAGATGGATCTCAAGGTGGAATTTCGACATCTAGCCTTGCCTGTCTTTTTTACATTATTTTTTTAATGATTCTTCTGTCACCTGTAATGGTTCTGATCTAGCTTGCTTTAAAACCATTTTTTTGCAGCAATTTTTATTCCTTTTAACGTCTTGTAGTATTAAGTTATAGTGGTAATGCTCCATCAGTTTCTAAATTTTATCAGTTCATGGTGTAGAACACTAATCAAAAGAATTGTATTCTGAATAAAGTGTTATATTGTGTAGCTTTTGTATAAAACCAGGAATTGAAAATGGTCCAAATATTTTAAAAGCTGAAATGAACAAGCCTTCTGGTGTCAGTTTCGGAGTCCATTCGGGTTGGGGCCCACAAGAACTTATCCTCTTCTTGGCCTTTGAAGGTAGTTTAAAGATCCCTTAAGTTGTAGCCTGCTGTGCTTATTGGAAACATGGCTGAACAATAAAATGGACTTATTTCAGCCTGGTGCGCTTTCTTTACTGCATTTGAGTGGGGATGCACTGTGGGGTCAGTCTGGTGGATCCTGTGTGGGGCTTTTAGTAACTCCAGCTACTGACTAGAAAATACACACCATAAAGATCATCCATGTGAGGAGTTACTGATTCTTGTATGGTTCACTTCCCTTTAAGCTGAACTAATATCCAGTCATGGCACTCCACAAACACAATTAATGCACTGAAAGCTACACCCATCAAAGCTTCCATTTAATCTGCTTGTTTGATGCATGAATCTTAAATACTTCCTTTAAGGTTACTGATCCCAGGAGGAAATTGTCAGATACAAATGGACAAACTACAATGTAGCATGCTACAAGTTTGTGAGCATCAAATACACATCCAGATAAAACCCAGACATCCCTGAAAGTCAGCTCAGAGTCCCACAGCTTTCAGTATCTCCGTGGCCAAGGAGGTCACAGAGGCGTCCGTGTGAGACCTGCAACGACAGCACCCCCATCACATTGGTCCAGCTGTGGACCAAGTAGGAATGGATAAAAATGGGGGATTTATTCATAGATATGAAGCATTCTTCAGTATTAAAGTACTTCAACGTTATGGGCTGAGTTACTGATTGTATAGAAGCAGCCAGTCTGTTTATAAATGGGTAACAGCTAGTGGTGTAGTGTCTGTTTTAGACCACAGTGACCCTGGGCTGCCTCTGTGATACATGTAGGTGTTACAGACAAGGTACCATTTCAGTGACTGCATTAGATCTTTCAATGTAAAATGAGTCATGAGATGAAAACCTAATTATTACAAAAAAGAAACATTTGATTGGGAAATTTCCTAACCCAACACACACTTGTCACTAAAGGAAACCAAATAAAATAAATTCCATTCTTTGATGTTCACACCTACTCCAACAGTGAGAATAATTCCCTGTGACTGGAAGTATTTTTTTAATAGAAATACACTTTGTAAGTCTTTCTTTAGTCTTGTGGAAAGGAATTTACCAGCAGCATTGGCAGTGACACAAATGCACTTGAAAGTCTTCCAGGCCTTCTCTTGCAGGCCCCAGCAGGCACATTCAAAGGGGTCACTTTCTTGCTTTAGACAGAAGTGGGGGGGGGGCTATGGGCAGCTCAACAATACACCAGTATCCGTGTGTAAAGGGAGTGAGAGCTGGAGAAATCTTTCATCACAAAAGGCTGAGACTGCCTCGTGCAACCAGCACGGATCAAAGAGACCCAGCAACAAAGTGTGGTATGACGGGGGGACGGGGGTGTCAGTCACTGCAGGGCTGGAGAACTTGTGGGGGTGAGGGGGCTAGTGATTGAACTTTGCCGCCCTTGGGGAACTCACCTGGTGGACTGAGCCAGTCTCTGCAGTTCCCGCACCAGGTGGCCCCCTCCCACCAGGCCGTGGCTGGACCCATCCGAGCAGGTGATCTGTGGGGGAATCACGCGGCACACGTTCAAACCACACCCTCCTCATCAAAGCACCAGGCAAGAGCATCTGACACGGAAGACAAAAATGTGTGACAAAAACTGGCAAGACGCCAAGTCCAGTTAATGGGGGAGCAGTGGAAGACTTGTGAAAAGACTTCATGGCATCTCCATGGCATTGGTGACACTGAACCAGCTGTGCATCCAGCCATGTCATCGGGCCCTGGCGCCCTGCTCGCCATGCTGAGAGACAGAAACTCCACACGGACGTCAGGAGGGCGCCAAACTGTCCTGTGAGCAGCCGTAATTTACGGCGGAGCTCTGTCCGTGTTTCTCTCAGAAATGCTGCAAGCCTTTCATGATGCCCCCTCTGATCTGCGCCTTTGTGCACAGCCCACACTGCCGACATGAGACCGACACTTGTGATGGAAGAAATGCGAACGTCTCACTCACACCACAGCGCAGCTACGCTTCACACAGGTGCAGAGCCCAAGGCTGAGTTGCCGCCTTACTGATAACACCTGCTGCCACGTGTCTGACTGCCCGCAAACCGGGCCTTAGTGACACGTGCCTTTTAATGATGGTACTTTCAAGGTGTCCTTCTGTGACAGACAGCTGATCTGATTTTAAGATGAGTTACCTATAGCTTTCAAATTTCTACAGCTAATGCAAAGTTTATGTAACGCATGAGCTTATGATAAAAGTGTGCACTGCTACACACTGGAGGTAATAATGTTGTCAGCAATAAGGATTAAATGTAGTTCATGCATCGACAGTGCGAAGAGACATGAGGCATTAATTCATTTAGAATTAATCATGTGAAAAGTAGCACCTTCTGCTAAGAAAATCAAAGACAAAAATCAAAAATCTCAGTAAAAAAAAAAAAAAACTGACTAATAAAAAGATTTCATTGTATATATTTCAGTGTAGCATCATTTAAAATATATCCTTAAAATAATCCTGATTAACTCACAGAGGGGGCAGTAGCAGAGATGCATTAAATCACTTTTTCCAGGGAAGCTGTGCAATGTGACAATTTTCCTGCGCTTAATGCAATTTTAAGACAAGCTGGCTGGCAAGTAATTACTTGGCCAAGTTTATAAATGTGTTAATGGACTTTACCGTCGCTACAATGACACTGCCGCCGCCGCCGCCCCCCCCACTCCGCTGCAGGGCCGCTTGGCCGTTACCAGGCAACACAGTCACGCACCTCAGATGGCTGTTTATCTAATCATTCCCACAAAAAAAGGAATGTCCAGCGTTCATACAGAGGAGGATGGTGGCACCCTGGACCGTGTACAGTGGGTGAGGCACAGGGTACTCCAGCCAGCCGCTTTGTCTCAGCGGACGCAACGAGACAGAACAGCTGGTGCTTGATGACATTATTCATCGAGGCTAAACGGTTTAAAGCTGCTTAAAGGCGTCATCATGACAAGAGAGCCCTTCTGACATCACGCGCCATTAACTCCCATCCGGAGAATGATTCTCTCATGTGCAGCCCACAGATCTAGCATGTGGCTAGTGGTCCATGAAGATTTAACGAGGACGCGATTAAGTGTGTCAGTCCTGTGGACAACACGATCCCTGACAGACACATGACAGGTACGGTGATCGTGATGAAGTATACGTGTATAGCTTTTCTTTGTTATATACTTTATGTGACCCTGTCTTCTCTATAAGCAAATCCACAGGACTGATCGTTTAAAGGTCTTTATTATATCAATGATAATGATGATGATATGATGTCAGCTTAACTGTGTAAAATGTCTTTGAAAGACTGATCAGACTGATTACAACTGAGACTCAAGCCACAAATGAGTGTACGACTCACAAGGTCACACCCTCACACCATACGAATCTTTCCTGATGTCTCACAGTGTCTTTTGCCGCCGGTAATTTGTTCGGCATCTTGCCTGGCGTTTCTCTGAGGCCCGTTTCATTACCAGCTGTCACCTCGGAAACGTGCAAATACGGGAGATGATGATCGGCACTCAGAGACATATTTCGGGCTTTTCAGACATTTCCCAGTAAAAACATTACTTGCAGAGCTAATGAACATGATATATCATACTGCACAGATGAGAACGCTGTGAAGCCCATCTATAAAGGAGAACATCCAGATGTTTTCAGTAAGAACAAGTGGCGTCACAGGCCTGACACCATCTGGGAGGCACTGAGGGAAATGAAAGTAGGAAGATTATCTATTTCTCTCTCCTCACCTCAGGCAGATCTGTTCCCTTATGGGATGTAATAACTACAGAGAAACATAAAACCAAATTTCTGCATTTAATAATATTAACCTTATAAGACACAAATTTATTGGTCTGGATGATATTTCATTGTGAAACTATTATTCTGCTTAAGCCCTTGCTTTCCTGCTACTTTCTCCAAACTCTCACTCTGCAGTGCCCCGTAGGGAAGGTTTAACAGCTGAGGTGTCCTAAGACCTTCCTGAAACGAGGTCAGTGAGAAAAATAAATGAGCACAAACCAGGCATTTCCTGGTGGATTCTAAATAAGTCTAAAGGAAACGGCCGTCACTCAGGATTCCAAGTCTTATATAAAAACAGGTTTAAAGGTTTACTTTGCGAAATTAAGGGCATTAGTTTGAATTAAATTATAACTCTACACTGTATTTTTCAGTCACCAAGGCAAGAGTAATTAACAGTGAACAGCAGCTGTGTGAAATGGTGAAATGACTCAAATGGAAAGGTTACAGGGAAGGTTCAGCTGAGATGTTCCATGAGACCGCAGAGAGCGAGTTGAGACGGGAGTTTCTGAAAGCTGAGGTTGAGGGGGTGGGGTGGGCTTTGGGCTTTAATCTTCTGAGCAGCACGCGGACAGCTGCGGCAATCAGCAGTCTGGCTACACCAGCATCACAGCTCATTTCATATGATGATACTCAGAGTACACTACATCATACCCACCCCACCCCCCGTGCGTCGCTACACGAGCACGGGACCACTCTAACCGACAGCGTGCTCGAAGCTGCAGTCTGCTTATAACAACCCACTCTGCTGCGATCCACAAGTCGGCACAACACATCTGTCAGCTCTGAGGACACTGGACTTTAATTACTAAACATCGGTACTAAAACACATGTACCCAGTGAAAATGGGCTCACGAAACCACCCAGGACAAAATGAAACATACTCTGAAAGCCACGCTGAAATTAGACTGAAATAATGTCACAACCGCCCTGGATTTGAGCCGCAGTTCCCGAGCTCAACGTGTAAACTCTCCCATCCAAATTAATTCCCCCAGCATGTCAACATGGAGTGGAACATATCGGTGAGTCAGCAAATAAGGGTGCTTACTTCTGCTGCCGATATCTTACTGCCTGCATACATTTGATTTGCAAGGCAAACTCAGAACAAACCTGCTGCACGTGACAAACTTCAGCAGCATGGAAACAAACTCTGTCAAGGTCCCTTGCATTCAAATGTTCTTCCCAGTTTTCCACGCAAACATAGATGGGAAACATCTATATGTGTGTCATTAATCAGCTACATTCATGCTGACCAGGAGAGCAATACTCAAGTTACCTGAGCGATATTCTGACCAAAGGTATTTCCGAGCCTCACTGCTGTGGCTCGATGGACATTCGCCCCCCCCGTCCTCAGTCTGCTGTTCCCTCCACCTCAGACAGCTGCCGCTTGCCGTGCTCTCTATCTGCATCTGCTGGAACGCGATACTCACGCATCCGATTTGGCTTGGTGAGGCATCATTTTCCACCGAATGGCAGCGCAGCACACAAATCTCAGGGTCATGCCAATCGGGACGTGTATGATGATTATGCAACAATGTTTTTGTGGGAGGAAACCCCACATATGGGGAAATGAGGAACATCAAAGTGTACATGAGAGTGAGAGGGTGTCCTACACGCCATGGACTGAGCTCCAGGCTCCCTGCGACCCCAGAATTCGGAATCAGGTATGCAAGGTGGATGGATGGATAGATGGATGAAGGGATAAGTTTTCTAAATTCCCTCATAATATCTTTGGATATTAGACAATAGATACACATCTAAGTTTGGTGATTCAAGCAAGAGAATAAAAAAAATCAGATTACTTAGAATATTCAGCCTGGCTGAGAGCGAGTGAGTGCAGATCTTAAGGCAGATGTGTGTCAGTGATAACATGTGGCCCACGACACGTGGGAGGGTGTCAATGCCCCCCCCACCCCCATTCCCGTCCCCTCAAACGCTAATTGGTATAGACAACTGACCTTCCAGCCGACTGCCAGACTAGGGTGGAGTATAAAGAAGAAATCAGAACTAAAACACGCAGCACATGATGGGGGGAGAGAAGGTCCTGCAGAGGGGAGATACTCCGGGAAACAGCCCCCAAAAAAGACCTGTGCTCAGTGCCACAGAATTTTTTTTTTCCTTCAGAAAAGCCTTGCATGCAGCAGCTGCTACGTGACGCCACTGGCAGGCTGTCCGAGTGCAGCGAGCTTCATTATGGTACCACACAGAGGGCGCCCCCCTGGTGTCGGCCAATTTCTCACCCAGTGCTGTCTCCTCTACGATAAGCGGCCGGGCAGTGATGCAGACCCCAGGCAGGCGAGGCGGTTAGCGACCGCGGAGAGAAAAACTAATTAAGAACAACAGCGGTGTTAGTGCTGGCTGTGTTTTGGGGTGGGGACGACGACAGGGCACTAATTTCTGTCACCTCCTTGGTGAAAGTGCCTTTGTGATGTTTACAATGGCACTACACAGTATAATGAGATCACCTCTCATTGCGGCATGTTTTATAAGGAGAAATGTCATTATTTGACAGATCATTGGTGACAGGTGCTGATGAGAGAATAGAAAAACACACACAGTGCCAGGCACAGAGCTGCGGTCTGCAGCGGGATGAGCACCTCGCACTTATTGATCTGGGGCCGATCGATATGTTTATAACAGCCACACCTGGCTCATGGCGGTAATGGTGTTTCGACAGCGTTTATAACATCGCGTGCCATTGGCTCTCGGTACACAACCTAACTAAACAATCATAACAGGAGCACACACGCGCACACACATGCACACACACACACACACACACACGCATACAGACACGCATGCATACACACACACACACACACGCACGCACACAGGCCCGTAACATACACACTCTCCTTCCTGCATGATTACCAGGGCAGGATCTACTGCCTCAGCAACCAGACAGCCCTGATGGAAGAGCTGCTCTTCCAAAACCAAAGTCCAGATCCACAGTCAATACAGAAACAAGGCTGATTAACTGTACTACTGATTAACGTCGACTACTGCACAGAGGAGGTGGCTTGGACTAGACAGTCTGGCGGGTGAGTGAAAAAGCAAACGGCCCACGAGCACTGACCCTTAATTACTGATGGGGCCAGAGGCAGAGGCTGCCTGTTGATGCAGTTTTGTGAGATAAAGGAGAGAGCCATGCAACTGCTGGGGAGGACAGGAGGGAGCTGGGAGAGTGGGAAGGGAGAGTAGGAGGAGCTGGGAGGGCAGAGAGGGAGAGCAGGAGGATCTGGAATGGTGGAGAGGGAGGACAGGAGGGAGCTTGGAGAGTGGGAAGGGAGAGCAGGAGGATCTGGGAGGGTGGAAAGGGAGAGCAGGAGGATTTGGGAGGGTGGGAAAGGGAGAGCAGGAGGGAGCTGGGAGGGTGGGAAGGGAGACCAGGAGGATCTGCAAGGGTGGAAAGGGAGAGCAGGAGGATCTGGGAGGGTGGAAAGGGAGAGCAGGAGGATCTGGGAGGGTGGGAAGGGAGAGCAGGAGAGAGCTGGGAGGGTGGAGAGGAAGAGTGGAGTCAGAGAGCAACAAGAGCTGGTGAGGGACACCCAGATTATTAACCTGGTGACAGTGATGCTAACAGATACTTGGGCTGTTAACCAGGTGACAGTAATGCTAACAGATACCCAGACTGTTAACCTGGTGATAGTGATGCTAATGGAGACCCAGACTGTTAACCTGGTGATAGTGATGCTAATGGAGACCCAGACTGTTAACCTGGTGATAGTGAGTGACACTGTCAATGCTCCACCTAAGCATCTGCTGGAACGCAGACGAACGGGGGCCGTGTGCCATCGAGGTGTAAGAATATGCCACCCTAACCCCACCCTCTCTCTCCCCCAACAGACAGCTGCTGACGGAGGTACACCCTCCCCGGCATGCTGCTTCTAATTTGCCAGCAGGCACCTGCACCCCACAGCCTACCCCCAACGCACGCAGAGAGGTGCGTAATCACGCCTTTGTTCGGCACGCTCCTGTGGATTAAGTGTGTCATCACACAGCATGGGAGATACGGATCCTAACCCTGGCAATCTCAGGGACGCAGAGGAATAAACAGGCCAGCGTTCGAGCGCAATGGTGCAAACAATCAAGCTGCTCAGGTACCGGGAGACTGTAATCATGATTATTTGCATCTTCACAGACACAAAGCAGCCTCACAGGAAGTGTGCGTGATGATGGGAAGAGAGAAGGAAGAGACAGCAGCAGGTGGCCCGACGGCGAGGAGCCAGACATGGAATGGCAGGTGAACCCAGGGTAGGTGCCATACTTCAGACACACGAAGACAGCTTTTATAAACATATCTCAATAAAGGGCTGGGTGTAGCCACCTCTGGCCCGACCCTCTACACCAGGGGTGCCCAACACGTCGATCGCGATCTACCGGTCGATCGCAGGAGCCCTGTCTTTCAAAATAAACTCTACCGTGCAACGCATTGCTGGTAGATCATTTTGACTTTGTCATTTTAAAAGTAGCTTGCAAGTCAAAAAAGTGTGGGCAGCCCTGCTCTACACGATGTTCCTGATAATGTTCAGGACTCACATCCTTAACACAAACGCTTTGGATTTTCACTCCAGAGAAAGTCACACATAGCCAGGTCATTGTGTGTGTGTGCGTGCGTGTGTGTGTGTACGTGCGTGCGTGTGTGTGTGTGTGCGTGTGTGTGTGCGCGTGCGTGTGTGTGCGTGCGTGTGTGTGCGTGTGTGCATCATACACATATTACACCTTCATCAATTCATAAGCTTGTCATGAGAAAATATAAGATGATGGCTGCAGTTGCTGCTCAAATCTGAGTATAAATGTTCTTAAAATCAGTATTTAACATAATTACATATTAATAATAATAATAATAATAATAATAATAATAATAATAATAATAATACATTTTATTTGAAAGAGCCTTTCTAAATAGGAGGACGAAAAACAACAATTAAAACGGCCCGCTGAAGCAAAAGTATGTCCCAGTATATGCACACCTGACATCAGTCAATGAATATACCAACGGAGGGCAGTACAACTGAATTACATCCTGGGTTATTCCTGCATAGGACAAGCAGATATAGAAAACGAAATGGCCAACAAGCACAATGCTGATCATTACAATATTGTAGGAACAATACCCGCAACATTGGTGAGGAGAAACAATAGATGGATGGATGGATGATCAAGTTCTCTATCACTTTGAACAGGAATCCACAGACAGTCAGATATAAGTGCATATTTTATATTCTGAGCATTGAGTGTGAACAGGATACTTGGGTACAAATGCTCATACTCTGAAACATAACAATGAACAAATGAATCGCACGCCTGGCGCTTGTTCCAACAGCCTGAAAATAAACGTTTATCAGGGATGGCAGCAGGGGCAATGTGTCGAGCTGAGCTAACTGGGGGATTCACATGGCCTTTCTCAGACAGCGGATTAGGGTGCTTACACCCACGGCGGGTGCATCGCCGCGCCTGTGCGCCAGGTGAGCAGCGCAGAGGCGGGCGTGTGCTGGAGGTTTATCGACCTTCGAAGTGAGAAAGCCTGAGAGCTGCCCCCAGATGCTGCACTCTCATCACACAGCCGACCAAACGATTACCAGCAGCCAAACAACTGCCTTTCATTATCGCTACTCCGTCATCTCGCAAAAATTACTCACCATGGAGACACTTCTTAAACTATACTGATGCGAAAGATACGTTTTTGCATATTCTATATATTATTTGTTCACTAACTGGTCCATAATACATATGACTAATAAGCAAACAATATTACTAACATGGACTTCCATTTCCTTTATATGTAAGACAGGTAGGTGCACAGAAAGGTAATGTTACATTTAAACGGTCTAATCACAGACATGGTCACATGGTCACAGGCCCCCTGCTATTTTCTATGGTGGTGTAGTTGGGGGGAGGGGTATTAAAGTGCCACCAGTGCTAATATACCAGCCTCTTTAGCTGGCTATGGACATGCCCGACTGCCATGCATGTTTATTTCTGAAGTAAGCGTGCACTCCCAGGGGACCATCCCGTACTCACCAGCCGCTTGATTATCCTGAGGAGTAATCTTTGCTGTTTGGGGTCCGATTGGGCCTCCAGAACCCAGGACAGGCTCTGCAGGTCCTCTGGGCACAGGCAGGCCAGACCCTCGCCCCCGTACAGCTGTACCAGGAGCGACAGACATTGGCTGGCCTCCTCGTAAACCTCCAGATCTCCACTGGGGAGCTGCAAGACGACACACAGAGACCCCCCGCACCAATACAAAAAGAAGAATGCCAGGGCGACTCCTGGAGAGGAAATCAATGAGCCCCCATCCAGCTGGAGTTTTAAAACCTTCCCATAGGCAGAAGACGTCACTGAACATAACCTGATATGACTGACACTGATTCGGCAGAAATTCAGGCCCAGGAGGGGCTTCCTGTAAACAGCACTACGCCTGAAGAAACCATTGCTGGGACCTGAGCTGTTTTTCTGAGCAATCTTTTTAAACGACTCAACTTCTTACTGCTGAATGACTGGGGGCAGTCTGTCCCCCTAGCACCATGACCTGCTAAGCTGGGTGGGGGAGCCTAAAAAGGTGGTGACTGGCATGTCTCACCAGCTGGATGAGAAGGTTGCTGAGCTCAGCCAGGGGCTTGTTCAGGAGCAGCAGGTCCTCCGCGGTCTGGACCTCCACTCGGGTCTCCAACCTCTGAGCCTTGGAAGGGAGCGGGGGAAATGGGGACGAAGACAGAGATGAGGACGGAGACAGAGACAAGGACGGAGACAGATGAGGATGGAGACAGAGACAGAGATGGGGACAGAGATGGGACTGATGTTTAGTGGTGCAGCCAGGCCTAGTCAGGGAGTCCCATACTGGATGGCAAAGCTGGATGTGATTTTTTGGCACCTGTATTTCATCCTGCATATGCTGCACAGATGAATTTTTAACGGCATTGTGTAAATGAGAATAAAGACACTGCGTTTTCAGTGAGCACTCAGCTAGGAAGGCAGCACGTACCAACTAATCACAGAGGTATTACATACATACACCTCTTTCATGTGACACATTAATAAAGCCATACATTTCATCTCAGTCCCCCCATATCCCTTCACCTATTATAAAAAAGAAAGCAATTTCATCGCCTGACACTATATACTCACTTGAGCATAACAATCTAATTCACGCATCATAAAGTGACGGTGCTTTGAGAGCAGATTACTGGCCATTCGCCATGCTCAGAGGCAGCGAGCTTCTCACCGCCGCCAGGCTCCGTCAGCGGGCTTAACGGATGCTTCCCGCTGAAGGTTACAGCTTTCATTCAGCATAGACACGTGATGCTCCCTGACTGAGACGAGCAGCTCCTGAATAAGGCCTGGATATACTGTGAACCTCAAGAATCTCACAATAACTGCCTTACTAGATCAGGTGGGTGCAGGAGTGTAACTAGAGGTTTATAAAAAGGGGGTATCTGATTTGAAGATCAATGAGAACACAATATTAAAACTAATTAGGACACATTTATTTTAGGTCGAAGTTAAAGCTCCCTTAAAACTAACGACACCCCTGTGTGGGTGTCTCCCCATCCGTGAAATTTTATACACAACAGATGAGGGCCTGTACAGCACGTCATTCAGACTCATTTGAACACGATGTCTGAATGCTTACAAAAGGCCGTACCTAACACTGGAGGAGTTCTGACAACCAGTTCAACCTCATTTATTTGTGTCCTGTGTTCTGTGCTCACTAGTTTGCGATGATTATGCACACACAGCAGCTGGATAAAGATACTCTGTCCTCTGCTCCCTGGCTGAGTTTATCTCACAACAGCTTTGCCACATATTCAAAGCATTTAAACACAGTATTACAGAAATAAACCCCATGTGGCTCCGATTCTCAAAAGGAAAGAAACATTTAAAAGGTTACAAATGTTTTGCTTATATTTTCATAAATTTCTACTTTCATAATTCAGCTGCCCAATGGGCTTTGCATATACATAAACAAACACACAAAGCGCCTGGTACATAATGAGAGCCAGAATACAGTGGAGGAGAGGAACAAAAACCCCTCTGGTTGGACTAGGCGGGGTAAAAGGCTCTGGGGGTCCAAGGTCAGCTGGCTGCCAGAGGCTTGGTAATGTACGAAAATCCTGAAAAGCCCTCCCTCCCCCACTGTGTAGTGTTTCACTGCTCATCACAGGACTGACGTCTGTTACCAGGGAGTGAAGTAATGAGTGTGAACTGCCGCTGCATGATGTAAGATATCAGCTTTCATTAAAACACTCCCAGACTCCACTAATAAAATAATGCGGCATCTCAGGGTTTCTGCTCTTAACTGCAACCTTGGTCATGAGCGAAAAACAGATAGCAGTCCTGTCCTATCTGGAGAAGGTGCGGTGAAGCCATACCTGGAGGGTCTGCCTGATCACGGCAGACGTGCTCCTCAAAACATTGTGCAGGACGTCCAGTGCCGGCAGCAGGAGGCCGTGGGCCCGCTTCACGAGAGCCTGGTCTTCCCCCTCGGTGTACAGGGCTGCCGCTTTGAAGAGGACACTGCAGATGACGTCCACAAGAGCTGATTGGAAAAAGAAAATCACACACGTTAGATAGCGCTGAGCAGGTCTGAGGTGAACGTTAACTGACATCCACACCCGAGAGATGCCCTGAAGCATGAGGAGCGTCAGATAAGACCTGCAAAGTGAGACACACCCAGAGCAGTCATTACATTACATTTCAGGATTGCGTCCTGATAATAATAAACACAGAAACGTGGGACTTAGCCCGTTTCGCAAACCTGAGAAATAAAGTCATCACCAAACAGTGCTGAAATGTGAGCTGCTGATGCATGTTCCATCCATGACCTGCCATCTCCCATCATGGCAGGGATTTTTAATGCTATATTCAGTGAGACAGTGGCCTGCAACAGCCAACAGCCAACCACCACCCGCCATCTCCATATACTCTTGCAAACAGTCACATGATTTATCCAGATGTGGGATATATATATAGACACACACACATATTCCTTGCATATTATAGTTTTATAAAAAATGCACAGTATTTTTGTGAGCAGAAACTCAAAATAGATTCTTATCAGTTTCATTTTAATACTTTTATAGATTATACTTCTTAATAGCAATTGATATGACACAGTTCCATCTTTGGTATGTAGATCTTGCCCTAAATATCTTAAACCCCCCACCCATCACTCGCAGTCAGGTGCAAATCCTCCCTGATAGCATGCTAACATGACGAACAAACAGATATAGTAAACTGCCGGTTACTCCAGACCTTCTGGCTCTGCAGAGATCTCGCCTGTCGTAAATGTAGTCTCACACATTCCCTTTCTCGAGGCCCGTTCTTTTCTATTGGCTCCGAGTCACACGGGAAAGAGCCAATTAGAGGGGCTGTCTTCACCCCTTGTTTTGGTGCAAACCTCCGCTGAGATAGTGTTAATTGTCAGGGATATATTTAGAGCTGGGTCATCGGTTTCCAGGAAACCGAGCCTAATTCCTTCATAATGATGCTGAGTCTTCTAAAAATACCCTTTGGTAGGAGCCGGTCGACATGAACAGGAGAGAGGTAGCCTCTCGGCAGGCTTCCTGAAATGGACTGATATCTCCCGGCTCTGACAGCCGAGAGCAAAGCCTTCATAGTGTGCTCCTATATAGCCTGTGTGTAAGCCGTGGAGGGCTCCTCAATAATTACAGCCCAGAAGCTGAGACGTCTTTGATATTTTTGGCTCCTTCTTTGGAGTCTGCTGTGAGATGGCCCTGCTGCCTGTTTACTCTGCCAGGACAGCAGTGCACCTACTTGGGGCAATAAACTCCACCTTCTACCTCTCCGGCGGTAACACGCCTCTCCACATCTGTAAATTATATTTCAGTCTTCTATTTGCCATACATCGATCCATTTTCTGTAACCGCTTATCCTATTCAGGGTCATGGGGGTCCAGAGCCCATCTCTGAGGCTACGGGCACAAGGCAGGGAGCATCCCATGTTGGGGCGCCGACCCATCGCAGTCTGCGATTTGCATGTGACCTTTTTAACACATAACTGAATTTATTCAATCACATCACCGACAAATTAAACGATTTTTAACTGAAGATGCTGCATATAAAATGGCATGAGAAGGTCCACGCAAGCTCTGCATGATGTTCGTGATGAGCAGGTCTTGCTGTTATTAATTATTCAGCGGCTAGGCTAAGGGCGCCGGCGGCTGGGCCCTGGCTCAGGCAGCAGTGTCGGCGGGATGAAGCGCCTTCCTGGCTCTGCACATTGCATCAGACAGGCTGTTTATGACGAGCGCGCCTGTCAGTGATAGGGGCAGCTGGGATATGCCGGCACAGGCGAGCACTCCTCCATATCCCCACAGCCCCAAGCCATTCTAGAGCATTCCCTCCACGTTTCCCTTAAGCTGCTGGAGCAGTGATGCCTGGACAAAACCAGAGTGAATGTGGAGATAATGGTGCGTGAGCCAGTGTGTGGGAAATATGGAAGGCGGTGGTGGTGTGTGGCTCAGCGGGTTAGAATGCAGTGCCTGTCATCAGAAGGTCATTGGTTCAAATGCCAGCATTGGCACCAATTTGAATGCTATCTCCAAAAAAAAAAAAAAAAAAAAAGTATGTCTCTTGGATTGAAGGCATCTGCTAAATAAATAAGAATGCAAACTCATTTAAATAATGTAAACAAGATGTGTGTCTCCATGGGATAATTTCACTTTTTGACAATTTCAGGGCAACATCATTTGAGCAGAGCTGTAGATTGTTAGGGGATCATTTAACAACATGTAGTGGGACGTAGGAAGGGCAGTGCAGAGTCACGGGGCGGCGTACCTTCACCGTGGAGCTTCTGCAAGGTGCTGTCCTTCTGGCCTGTCAGGTTGCTGAGTAGGGTCATGGCATTCTGCATGGTGGCGCCCAGAGGACTGTCCTGGCGCTCCTGTCAGGGCACAGACAGCAGAGGGGGCTGCTGAGAGGCCATCGTGACCCCCGCCCCCCCCAGCCCCGGATACACAACCAATTACCCCACTAGAAGGAGGCATACTACACAAAGGAACACCCTAGAAAAGATCCAATATAGTGCTACTTTGTGATCACATGCTAAAGGCATGACATCATCTGTTTGCCGTATTCTATTAATATTCCCCCATAGACATTGGGCAGGTGGACAACGGTTATGAGTTTCTAGCATGGCGGGTCTGCTCCCTATCGCAGGTAGGTGTTGGTATGTGCGGCCAGGGGACCCGCGGCGAGGAGAATCACACCACCCCAACTAAATGTCCATGCTGCCAGGAGCTGACGGCTGAGTAAGAGCAATGTCGCGGGGGGGGGGGTTATCAGACACTAGGCCCCTCGTTATAAACCCCTCCCATTCGACATTCAACTCCTGGCTCCAGCAATATGCCTCTCCATCACCCAGAGCTCTAGATCTTTCTTCATATGGTTCAAAATTTAAAGTAAATGAACGGGGGGGGGGGGGTTCAGCAGGTTAGGACACACTGCCTGTGATGTGCTAGTTCAAATCCCCTCGTCAGCAAAGTGATGTCTCCATGGGGCCCTTGTGGGACAGCATGTGGCTCAGTGGGCTAAGCCTCCGTGCCTATGAGCGGAAAGTTGCCGGTTTGAGCCTGGCCTCGGCACACCTGCGGGTCCCTGAGCAAAGCCCTTAACCCCCAGCTCCCTGGGCACTATCCTTCTACCTATACAGAGCAGGTTGGGGGAGCCGTAAAAGAGAATTTCCCCATGAGGATCGAGAGTATCTAATTATTAACTCCCTCCCCAGTTGCTCCAGGGACTGTCGGACCTTATGTTCTTAAAAACACATGCCACTTCGCATTAGGGCTGGGTGATACAACAAACTGTTTTACCATGATAATTTTTTCATATCAAACTATCAATACTTATCACAAGGTAAATTCAAGTCACTATTTCTTTACTTCAACGCTCCATTTTTGCTTAGTTTCCTTAGAATTGCCCTTAAACGGATTCAGAACATGAAAAAAAGCAACAAACGAAATGGACTGCAAACTGAAATCTAGTTTAAAAAAATAAAACATACTAGATAAAAAAAGATAAACTTTTTTGTCGTAGGGTATAACACTAGAAAATGCCGACAGTACATTTTGTTGCAAGGTTTTTTTCTCTGATCGCCTCACTGTTCATTCTAGGGAATTAGTGACTAGGGCTGGACGATATGCCCTAAAATGATATCACAACATTTTCAAAGTATTGATATTCATAACACTATTGTAAAATTTGTGTGTAGAAAACAGTAAAATTTGACAAGTGGTTTTCAGTTTTTCTGATTATGATGACCAAATTGTTTTATTAATAGTGATGGAGCATGTGACAGCCATCATGATAGATTATGCCAAAGAGAGACTCATACCCCGATGGAGTATGTTTAAAAAAAAGTGCATTATAACCGTTAATCATACAAGAAAAAAAGTGTTTAGGCTATTTCACGATACTCACGATATTCAAACTGATGATGATATGAATCTTCATAATCACGATACAATATTTTATTGATATACTGCCCAGCTCTACTTTGGATTAAAGCGTCTTAAAAAAAATAAAAATAAATAAACATGAGAAACACAAAATGCAGTGTGAATGCAGCAAGCTGTACGTTAAGAGAAGGATCGCCCTCCGATGGGCTAGATGCTCGCTGTCCCAGGTCAGAGTTGCCTTGGATATGAAACAGAGGCCCTAAGAACTACTGCAATCACCCTGCGTACGATGACGACTCCCTTAATTAATACAGCCTGACTGAGCTCTTGATTAAGGCACAGCCATGATTTCAAACCCATTTCTTGGGCTTGTGCTGCAGTATCGGTCAACGAAAGCAAACCGATTTCTGTTAACGGCCCAATTAAAGCTACTTAACGAAGCAGGCCGGGGATGCCTGAACCGCAGATCCGCTCTGTGACCACAGGAAGCAGGAAGACAGCACCAGCATGAGGGTTTTCAGGAGGAAATTGCTGGAGGGGCGTGGTCACAGCTGCTGAGATTCATTAGCATGCGAGATGATGCCACGGAAACGCTGGGGACCAATGGAGATCAGAGGGAAGGAGGTGGCCCTCTGACATGAGCAGGAGCCCCAGGAAGGGGGCATCCCTCAGACAGGAGCGGGAGCCCCAGGAAGGCTCTGAGTGGCACCAAACGGCAGCTTCTACGAGGAGGTTTTAGTCAGCCAGATGGTGATGGTGGTGGTGGGGGGG
>JAAGVU020000129.1:5553458-5565493 GCA_011763525.2 Mormyrus iriodes
TAACGGGTTAGGAAAACACACTTTGTACCCAGGAACAAAATAAAAATAAAAATTTGTTACATAGTGTAATCAATTATCAATGTTTTAAAAATACTGGAGATTACACCGCCATGTGGGACCGTAATTTCCCTATCAAAGAGAATGTTGTTGTTATGTGCTATGCTTTTGGTCAATGACTGGGTTTCCAGGAATTTAACAGGACTGAGACGGCATCTCTAGAGGTGAGGGTTAGCGGGCGGTCTCACTGTGGCAGGAGGGTGCCGGTGATGAGAGCCAGCAGGCTGCTGCTCAGCGCTGGTGCCCTGTCCTCCTCTTCCTCCTCCTGGGCCAACAGGGTCACCGTGACTTCCGACAGCACCCTCAGGCTGACCACCCGCCACTCCACTGCAGGTGAAGAAGAGGAGACTATCACGTGGCCCGGGCTCATGGCCTCCCGACCCTGATGCCCCCCCCCACCCCCACCCCCACACACACCGTGGCTCCCTCACCATTGTTGCTGAATGCCATTGAAGCCAGAGGGGGGAGGATGAAATCCACAACCTGGGGAGACACACAGAGTTGCCCTGGTGACACCTTCATTTCCTACACCCGCCCCCTGTGCCCCCTGACAGGACATAGTCTTCTTATGAGAAATGGTCATTTAGCCTGTAATAATGTGCCCTGCCCATGTCTGAGAGGCTGGCCGGCACTGCCCTTTGATCAGAGAGAGCCTGTGTGGTTAAAAGCCCACGTATGATCTCTCTCCTTCTCTGTCTCGGTCTCTCTCTTTCTCTGAACTCACTGTTTGATCCATGTTTCCATAAAAATGATCATAAATATTCCACCTTAGCATCTTGTCTGCAATCTGCACCAGCTTCCCGAGGCCTTTTTACGCTGTCTGAGGGCACGAAGACACTGCTCGCGTGGATGCTGGCGGGCGTCTGCATACCCTGGAAGGGCACTCATGGCCGCGTTCTCCACCAGCTGTGGTCAGAGCGCTCAGGCCATTGCACAAAGACCTGATAATTAGACACGGCCCGGCAGCCAGTGTGGAAACACACATTTCTGGGGGGGGACACGATTGTTTTAAAGTGCCTCGCTTGATACGGTACACACACCCGACACTGCACACTCACCTGATAGGGTGCACACACCTCACACCATACACACTTTTGCTGACAGTTTTAATCAGCCAGATGGGATCATCACTACACCGAGGGTGGCAGTGAGAAAGTGATGCCATCTTTTTGGGGGGCATTTTTACTCATTAGAAACACCCACAGAGGTGTAGTGGGCTGTGAGGTGTAGATGGAGGTAAAACTATGGCCTCCCCATGCTACCCCGCGACACCCATTTCTGCTGCAGGCCGCCCCTCCAGGCACGTGACCCCGCAGGACAGGAGTGGCTTTCCCTCCTGCACAGCATGTCAACCTTGAAGGTTTCTGGAATGCCTACCAAAGTAGCAGATGCTAATTCACGTCCGCAGAAGCTGCCAGCATAATGATTAGCAATAATCTTATGTGTGCGTCAGACTTAACTTTGAAGGCTGCTTTATATATAACGGTAGTTAAACAGTTATAAATATGAACAGTTCGACTGCACATTTTATTAGGGCACACAAATTGGTTAAAGTGCATTTTAAGTTCAAATCTAAAGTTAACAGGGGTGTCTATGATGACACCCTGTTGCACTAGTCCCTCCCACAACGCCAAATGGAGCGCCACGGCGATGTCCTGGCAGCATGACTGTGCAGTGGCTCGCGATGGGGGGCCCCCGTGTCTGCAGGGCTCGAACCCGTGGCTATATTGGTCCTGCACCGGGCCTCCGTGGGGCTCACTTACAGTGCTGTAATGGGGCATCAGCAGCGTGGCATGCTGGGTAATGGCCTCCACAGCTGACAGCGTGTTCCTAATAAGCTCCTCTGAGGCCATCTGTCCTGGAAAAGAGAAACCATCCAGCGAATGAAACTGGCCTCCAAAATCCTCAGTCAAATTTAACGGCTGAAACCACAACAAGCAATTCAGGGAGGAACGGGTCAGTAATCAGTCATAAACAATTCAATCAGTGCTCATAAGACAGGAAGCATTAGCGTGTCGTGCATTTAAGCTCAAAAGTTCACTGGAGAATCTCATATCACTGGCTTATCAAGTCACAAAAGCCCATGTTCCTGTGTTCTTGGGGCTACATGAATACAGGGGCAGCATTACAGTAAACACACCCCCTTCTGATTCATAAAGTACTAACCTATCGCATTGTCCAGGCTGGTCTCACAGGACTCCACAGATTTGATGTAATTCTAAAAATGAAACAGAGCGAGACAGCGATACAGGAAGAGTCCAGTCACCCACAGAGGGAGTATCGTCGATTCCCAACACCCATCTGCCGACAGCTTCGGGCAAAACCGAGACCACTGTAATATTTTAACTAGTCCGACTTACAAGCAGTGCCCCAAATTTGCAGAGAAAATCTTCTGTCACCACCTGAGGTCTGAATATCTGCAGAGATAAGAGAGGGAAGAGTTAGTGTGACCCACTTAGAGTCAGTCAGCTCACGGCTGCTCTCCCTGGAATGTCTCGGCTGTGCTCATTTTCCACGCATTAGCAGAGACTTCGCACTATAATCTGGGAGCACACTGCTGCTATGATTACGGCCGCCATTATAACCACCAGAGAAACAAACCAGGGACAAAATAAATAAATAAATGGACCCCCATTTCCAGGAGAAAATATACCACTAGTGCTTAGAAAGGAGACCCTGCCTCTGTAACGCTGTGTTTATGGCTCAACTGGACAAGGCGTGTGTATGAGGAATCAACGGAGCAGGAGAAGGGAGCCACACGGGTGAAGGAGCAGGGCCACGTCACAGAGTGCAGGAGCCATGCGGGTGAAGGAGCAGGGCCACGTCTCAGAGTGCAGGAGCCTAGGCGGGTGAAGGAGCAGGGCCACGTCTCAGAGAGCAGGAGCCATGCGGGTGAAGGAGCAGAGCCACGTCTCAGAGAGCAGGAGTCATGCGGGTGAAGGAGCAGAGCCACGTCTCAGAGAGCAGGAGCCACGCGGGTGAAGGAGCAGGGCCACGTCTCAGAGCGCAGGAGCCATGCGGGTGAAGGAGCAGGGCCACGTCTCAGAGCGCAGGAACCACGCGGGTGAAGGAGCAGAGCTGTGTCTCGGAGTGCAGGAGTTGCGTGGGTGTTTGGTTGTCTTCAAGGTCGGCTAGCATTCCGAGTTAGCCTGTCTAAATGTCAGCTCTTAACTTAATGTACCAATTGTCTTTAAAAAGCACTATACAAATGTAACATTCATTCATTCATATTAGTCGATTCAACAAAGCCTTGAGGTTCAATTGTCCTGGGTGCACTGTTCTGAGGCCACGCCCCCACAGACCGGGCATATGGAGTAAAACAGGAATCCCAGTTCCGGTCCTGGAGGGCCAGTCTGTAACACAGTTTGCAGATTTCCCTGCTCAAACATAGATACTAAACCTGGCAATTGACTGGTGAGCTGAATAAGGTGCATTTGGGTGGGGAAATCTGCAAACTTCCCCCCCCCCCTTTGCCCTACTGAGTGGGACCTTTGGGTATGAATTTCTGGCTACAGGTCTGCCACAGAGGACTCCATTTAGTCATACTGTGAGAGCTACCTGTGATTCCAACCAACAGATGGAGAATACTTCTAAAAGAGCAAAGAATGGTGATCTCATCTCGTTTTTTGCCTACAGTAGCACGAGTCGGAGATAATTTATTTCAGCTGTTCGATATATAAAAGATATCTGCATGACTAAAGCAATGTGATTCCTGCGAAGCCCAGGGAGTTGCAGGACACAGACGGCTGGGTACCGGCACTCTGATAAACAGCAGCTCAGGCAAGGTCATGCCCACTGAGGTTGGGAACATGCGTATATATACACACACACACACACACACACACACACACGCGTATACACACACACACACACACACACACACACACACACGCGTACACACACACACACACACACACACACACACAGCAGAACTGAACTAGACCCCACGCCTAGCAGTTGATATCAGTCAGTTAACACAAGGCAAACTGCCCGATGTTTCCAGCCCTGCCTTTAGCTAATCACAGGTTTTACATGCAGACATTTAAAGCGAACAGTTGAGGTGTGATTTGAAGCCAAAATTTAGCTGACTGAGCAGAGTGATATTTATACTGTCCAGTTGAACAGTAAGCGTGATACATGGCCCTCAAAGCATCATTACTGTGTTACGCTCTGAGTTATCACCGTCCTCCAGGCTAATTTCCCCACCTGTCTGGCCATTTCAGGCCGCCCTCCCCCACATAGCAGCCTCTCGTCTTTACGGTCAGCATAATGTGGTCGTATAAATCCAGGCAGACCAAACACATCACGTCCACATTTAAGCATTTTTAAGCAGGCAGCTGGGCCCGCATTGCACTCAGACTCCATGGAAAATCACCACAGCGTGCAGCGTTATAGAGCTTCTGCACAGCTCCATCACAGCGCAGAGAAACATCTCGCTGGAGCAAAGGACCCCTTCATATTCATTTCAGCACGACTGACTACGTAGGGAGCAAATGCAATTTCACACTGCTTGGCGACTGGCAATCATTTTGCTACGAGACTGAGGAACGTACCGGAACTCGGAAGCCAACAGAGAAACTTTGCTCTGACTGACAAAAGTAGGCCGGCTTCAGCCTAGCTAATTTCCCTTCCTTTTGGATTTTAAGGATAGACAATAAGACCGGTTATCAGCAAACGCACGCGGTGTGAATGCATACTCAGGCAGCCATGCTTCTGTGGAGGGATATCACTGCACACACCCTCTGCTTCTCCACAACGGCGTCGTTTTTTCCCCTCTCTCTCTCTTTAAAGACTCTTAGAATGATTGATTCATGCATGCCGAACACGCCTTCTTAAACCTCTTTCCGGCCTGCTTCGTTGCCCGGCTTTGCAGATGCGCAGACGGAGGCGCGGAAAAGTCACCTGCGAGGTGAGCACCTGCAGCACCACCGAGACCATAGGTAGACACTGCTTCAGCTGCTTGGCCTGCGCAGTCGATGGATGCTTGCGCCCCACCACGCTCCCCAGCGCAGCCAGGACGTCGCCTGCGGACACAGAACCGTAAAGAATTTCCGAAAGGGGGAATATTTGACTTTGCTGTTCTGCTGGCTGGCTTAGACTCCCTTATCTAGGCCATATCACTACCTAAAAGCACCCCTTCTTGTTTTTAAGAGGGAGGTAAAAGTTTAAATGTAAACACTTTAGTTGCTAACTGAGATAAAAAATGCGTCACAACTCATTAATGATGAATAAACATGAGATCAGTATGTAACTAAGACTTAGTATGTGGTTAATTCATACATAAGTAATAGCATAATACTATATTATTAGTGCCCTGTCAAGTAAAGTGTTACCGTTTAAACTTTACATAGAGGAATGTGCAAAGACAGGATGTGAGAGGTGAAAGAGAGAGAGAGAGAGAGAGAGAGAGAGTGGCCCCAATCGTGGCGGATTGGCCAATCACTTTATCACGCTGTCAGAGGTGTAATTATCGAGAAGCGGGGGGGGGGGGGCACCATCATGTCATGTGATTAATTCACCCAGAACGGCAGGCAGCTCCTGGACGACGTGACGGATGAGCAGGTGCAGACATCTGGACAGGTGCTGATTGGCGCTTTGTTGCTCCCTCACTGGCAAGGCCTTCCTGACGTCCCTCTCGATGTACATCACCAACCTGCACGCGGGACGGGAGCACGTCACCATTCAGCAGCCGCCGGCGGCGCCGCGTGCGCATGCAGAGGGCGAGGGAGTGGGCGCCGGGGCAGAGAGAGGCTCCCTTAACGACGCCTTCAAAACCATCCGCATTCAAATGCCAGCAAAACGGTGCAGCATTAACCACCCGGTGTCTTGTTCAGGTGAAAAGCCGCACCTGGCATTTAAAAGATGATCTGAAACGGTGCTAAGGTTTCATTCACGCTCTGCGGATGCTAATTCCATGTGAAATTCAGCATCGCATGAATACAGCTTTAGTCTTTGGCTTCTGCTTGTCATGCTAATGCCCCAGTTATACTCACAGCATTTCCTATGATTTTGATTTTGGGCAGCTGTGGTACCAGGAGCAGATTAAAACTTTATAATCCACAGGAGGCTCTTAAAAACCAGAACAGGGAGAATCACACACTGTGAGAAAAACCTGCAAACACATGCAAAGTTGAGGGAAACAAAGTTCTGCCATGAAAATTTCAGTTAAATATGGAGAGATTGGTCACTATGTCAGAGAATGACAGTTAGCTTACAGGCTAACAGGTCAGGATGGGTCGTACTGCCCTGTGCATCCTCAGGCCGAGGATGGCTGGAGAAAGGCAGAGATTTACACAGCAGTTACCACATGAAAGAAAATGATAGTTTCGCCCTCTCATCCTGCTAAATGGTGCTGGGGGGGCGATGTGCGCGAGGGACTCGTGTCAGGCTCATGTTAAACGGGTCATTACAGAGCCCCGCAGTCCATAGATCTGACAGCACTCAGCCCCGGGTTATTCACAAGCCATCAGACTCATTCAGCGCATAAAGATCAAAGTGGAAATATTCCTCTGACTTACAATCCCTCATCACAGCAACAATAGATACAAATTAAAGCCACAATCAGTCTTCAGACATCAGTCGCGTGTGCACCGGCCATCTAAAAAGCCCAAACGCTGCCCCCAGAGAGCTTCATCGCCCCTGATCCTCCTGACCATTACTACAGACACTTTAACAAATAACAAATGAATAAGGTTGCATATTTCATTCCCCATACATCTAAAACAGAGGTATAAGGGAGTGTATGTACGCCTTATGCATTTTCAGAATTCAAAGAGCCGTTGAAACGTGTCATAGGTTTCTGTGACTTCTGAGCTTGGTTTAAAGGGAGCGTGAAGGATGGGGCCAGGTGTGTACACGAGCAGGTGGGCACTGTCTCCAGACTTGGCTGAGACGTCGCATCCCCGCTGCGATTTATCTCGTTGCCGACATGCAGACGTCCACGATGGCCATTAGGTACGGCGTGTCAGCTGAGTGGTACGAGGAGAAGCAGCAGAACACGGTGCCAGCGGCGTGGAATGACAGCCGCCCTGACAGCCCCCGCGGTGGGCCCCGCCTGATTGATTTGTTCCAGCAGAGCCGCTCCGATATAATGATTTGTCATGTTTGCCGCTTAGCGCTGGGCGGGATTTGAAACCCGGAGCACAGAAACACAGCACGGAATCGTCATCGCTCCTGCACTACGGTTTCACCGGGCCGGGCAGCTGGACCGCATCCTCAGCAAACGAAGGAGCGACCGCCAGGAAAGAGGCGGATCACGCTTATTCTCCAGCTCCGCATGGCGTGCCAAAGGCTTTCATCACGATATAATTGGAATGCTGCTGGAATTCCGGCAGTGCCCTAATGACAGGGATTGACGGGCTTGGCAGCTGGGATTTCAGCTCTCCACACTCTTACAGCTGCCAGGCAGGAGAGGGGGAAAAAAAGAAAAAGAAAGGCAGTGCTATAATTTCAGTAGCGTTCAGCTGATCAGAGAAACTGCCCACTCAGCTCTGTGCTCTCATCCCTGCCGCCGTTCATTTACTGCGGCCCCGCTGACGTGCTCAATCCAGCTGAGGCTGCAGTTACACCCCCAGGTTCAGAAACGGCAGGCAGAAATGAACCACCTTTTAAAATTACTGCTTTTTTCATGCTTATATTAACGGGGAGGAAGTTGGGAGGGAACTTGTCATTTCTTACCTTCATAATAATGCATAAATAAGCATTTGGTGACAACAAACAGAGCCAGTGAATGTAATGCTTAGTGCAGCTATAGGCATGGAAACTGAGGCACTATTATTTAGTTATATGCATGTGTCTGAGAGACCACTGGACCTATAGCTTTGGATTAATGCCATCCATCCCCTCAGACCGCCACTCAGACACAATAAATCCACTTAAAGCCATCAGGAATGTAATGAAATCCAGTGGTTATAGCGATAATGGTTTTTAAAACCTCACCCCTTAGTTGAAACACGTAGCGATTCATGACACAGTAAATCAAAAAAGACGTGAAAGGGAAAATGCTAACTCTCTCCATTTTTCAAACCAAAGAATAATTGCCATATTTTATGTTGTTTATCTAATAAAGGCTTCCATAACCTTTAACTTCTTTCTAAGGACGTCTGATTTGAAAAGCTCGGACGCTCAGCTGAAAGCAGCCACATTCACTGGGCGCCCGTCGAAAGCCGTGTATATAACAGAGCCTGACATACACGCTGATTTATTCCACCCTAAGTGAACAGGCTGTGTCAGTTGGAATTACCCAATTCATAACGGCCACTCAGGATAAGCCAGTTTCAGAAGAAGCGCTTTGAGGAAGGTGGACATGAAACAGAAAGGATATCTGAGGCCCCAGACAAGGCCTGATAACATGCAGAGAGTGCTGCTTTCCAGTTGGTGAGAAAGGCAGAGAAAATTGGCCACGTTTCCGCATGGCCCGGCTTGGGAGCTTTCCAGCATGCGAGGATTTATACTGGCCCGGAAGAGACATTCACAGAACACGGATGGCAGGTTCCACAAAGACCACCAAGGGGTTTCCTCCAAAACAGACCTTGGGGGGAGTCCTCTGTTCTCCAAATGTGCCTGTTGCAGGCGGGGGGTGGGGGGTAGCAGGCTGCAGGACAGGCACGGAGCATGCAGGAATGGATAAGCAAGGATTCAACTTCCCAGGTTCCAGAGGAGGCCATATCAGCAGATTGGCAGACATTTAACCAGAACTCAAATTCGATTTAGACCAAGAATTCCCGTTTAAAAAAAAAAAACCTCTCTGTCTGTTCCCGTCAATGGCCCTTTTCCATTAAATATAGCATCTCTTATAGAGGCTGCACTGCCAGTCAGAGGAAGCTTCCTGTTAGAGTTCCGAAGGCATAGCTGAAGCCGGAGCGATCGAGGCTGGATCTAGTCATTACACGGACGGGAATTTCCAGTGCTAACCAGAATGCTGCCAGAATGTGTATCAGTGAAGCGGGTTAAAGAGCCCATCCTCCAGACACATTCCCAAGCATGCCTCCTCGCTCCTGCTAAGCACGCTCTCATTTTCAGAGTAACAGTCACGCATACGCTTCCCCATCCGCACAGACTGCTTCAAACCACACAGAACAGCCCTAACGGGCATTTCCATACAGGGTCATTAGGAGCTGATGGAAAATACAACAGAATAGCAAGATGGGTTGTATTTATAAACAACTATATGAGTTATTGCTAAGGTTTCCAGGCTCATATTAAGTAATTCGATCATAGAAGCCACGAGGGGCTCTGACCGTACGATGAAGAGTCAATCAGTCAACCAACTCGGCTGAAGAATACTATGCTGCACGCAGTGTCGGAAGAACAAATTTTGAAACGATCCTTTATTTGTCATTGAGTCTGAGTGCAGGTACACTGGAATGCATCTTTTTGTATATACTTTGCGGGTGAGACACAGATACTTGAGGTGCCACTGCAGGGTCAGCCAGCACACGGCGCCTATCTCATCGGTGGCTAGGAGCTAGGGGCTAGGGTCTAGGCCCCCCCCCCCCCAACATATACTTGAGATTCCCTCCCTTTCACGGGGGTCAGCAAGGCCCTGCCTCATCCTGGCTGACCCAGTCCTTCGTGATCATGGTGTCTCCCCTGCCATTATTATTAGGTGCCCTCAAGTCGAAGTCGAGTCCTATGCAGCTCGAACTCTTCCAGAACCTTCCAGTCCAGGTATGCAAGGCATAATTGGTGCTGCTTTAAAATACAACCACATAGCAAAAATGGGCCATGGGTCTCTCGCACCAAAGACAGACTTCAAACCCTCAGAACAAAGAGCGCCTGAATGAACTCGCCGTTGTTAAGAGTGGCCCTGATGCTGGAAGTATCAGGCGCGGTGACAGACACGCTTGCTCATCCCGTGTTCTCAGCAACACCCCTGGGGGGGGGCCCTATGCCGAAAGGGGGCACGGGGGAGGAAACTTAAATCAACCTTGGCGAATCACCATTTGTTCCCTGTAATATTTGATTTAAGCCTGGATGCTTACTGATTTCAAAAGGATTTCATTCCCTGTGATAATACTGGAGCAAATGCGAAAATTCAAAGTAAATTGGACTTCATTTATCTTTTTCCGCTGTAATCTATATCGAGTAATACAATAATCTATTACTCTCGCCATTAAGTCATTTGAGGAAACCCATTTAATTGTTCTTTTATTTTCAAGATGTGACCCATTAAGGTCATGGAGGACCCAATATTTCCCAGAACTTCCCAATGCCATTGATCCACCCGAGCATCATTGAAGCAGTATATTTAATGGACCCATATGGCTGTAGATTATTCACATCCCGCGGGGAATTCGGAAGCGGCACGTTCCTCGGATCCAGCTGAGAATTCCTGGCCACGTTGGCATCCGGGTAGCGGCCCGCACACCGGGCGGTCGGCGGTACCTGGAGTTACAGCACAGCAGCAGCATCTCCCGGTTGTGGAGCAGAATCAGCAGCAACACAAGGAAGGCCTTTGCTCGGACTGCTGGGAAGGGGCTCTCCAGGCAGCGTGTGACCCGCAGAACCAGCTCCTGCGGCAGGGGAGACCGGAGGTGAGGGCGGCCTGTGATCAGCAGTCAGGCGCAGGAACGGCGGCCTGCCCCAAGGAGAGCTACAGGAAGCAGTGACTCCAGGTGCACAGGCCTGCTTGTTCAGGGAAACAATACAGGATCAGCGGACCACCATGGGCTCATCCGGGCCTGCACTAGATATAAAGAGCCTTTACAAATTCAACTGAGGGGCTTTCAGCTGATTTCCTGTTGATCTCCACTTTTGCACAAATGTGTAAAAGGACACAGCATTTATTTAGGGACGAAGTTTCATATCTGAGCAGCTTTGAGCCCAGATCAGCAGAGGACTTCGTTTCCACGTAAGAGACGGTAACAGAAATAGAAAAGCCATATGAACAAAACAGAGAGGATCTGCTAGGATTTAACTGCTGCCTGTCTCTGCAATTACACGCTAGGTAACCAGCCCGCGGAGAGATCGTGCAGATAGCCTGTCTTACTGTGCATGCAGCACAAAGAGTGTCCGTAAGGCTGAGGTTTTTTAAACCATCACAGGCAATTTACCCCATGCATCAAGTCTATAAATTACATGTGAAGAAAACATATTTAGGAAGATTGATACAGATAATAATGAAATTAGTGAGATGTATGAACTACTGATTAAAAACAGCCAGCCGTGAAGATTTCATCACTAGAAATACAGATAAAAGCAGGAGGCAACATTAAATGTATTCCCTCTGTATTAGAAAAAAAAACTCTCAATTACTGAGCATCAGAAGATCTCTGCCTTCCCTCTCTTACTCCCACCTACTCTCACTCTCTCTCTCTCTGTCTGTGTAGCACCATCCAGAATTTCATTGGCTTTCCTATAGCTCTGTGCATACGAGATTCACGCCCCATTATCTGACAGAGCTTGTGAAGGGTTACAGGAAGAGCCTCCCGGCCCGAGCGGGCGGGTATTAGGACCCGGGGCAGGCCGCTCTGTACTCACCCTCTCCTGGACCAGCCTCTGCACGTTGACTCCGGACGACAGGATGGCAGCAAAGAGGGTGAGCAGGTGCTGCTGGACACGACTGATGCCGCATGCCAGGCCGTCCAGCACAGCAGGCAGCCCCACCTTGTCGATGACGCTCTGGAAGACCGCTGGGGAATGGCGTGTTGCTCTGCAGAGGGCCTGGGGGGGGCAGCATGGTCTTTAAAATGGCAGAATGTTCTGGGGGGGAGGCTATTACAGTGCCTCATACGGAATAAGGGCTGTGAGCAGTGGGGGGTGGGGACTGGGAACGCTATGCTCGAAGTCATAAGGGGGCGCTCAGGAGCACAATACACCCCCGACTGCAGGGGAGCTGCAGATGCCAGCCTGAATGGCCAGGGGTGTGTGTGTGTGTGTGCGGGGGGGGGGGGGGGGGGGCCCGGCAGATAATTCCCCCCCGGGAGCCCCCCCCCCAACCTCTCAAAATCACAGCCCTTTTTAGGGGGGTCTTTTTT
>JAAGVU020000129.1:5573083-5595867 GCA_011763525.2 Mormyrus iriodes
TGGGTGTGGCGGGCCGTGGGCCGGGCGGGGGGGGCGGGGCGTGCGGTGAGGGGGTGGGCGGTGGGGGGGGGGTGTGGGGGGGTTGTTACTCTGTTACAGGGCTGCATCAAAAGAGCTGCTCCAATGATTTAAAAAAATACTGTCTAATTATTTTGCACTGTCATAATATTCTGTCCACCAAATCGTTGCACTCATAGAGGAAGGGCCTAATCTTTCACCAGCGAGTCGCAGCCAGTGACGGACTGGACAGCTGGTGCATAAACACAGCTAGCTTGTTAAGCATTAAAACCACACAGATTGAAGATTATGGAAACGATGTAAAGCAGCAGCATACATATTTCACTATAACGTGCAAAGCCTATGGGCTATAGGATGCTGAGGATGGCACTGTAGAACGATCAGCGGTAAAATAACCTGAATGGTACCAGTGCCAAGGGTGCAGGTCAATGCATCAATATCACTGCTTCTATCAGAAAGGTCTTCAAAGTCAAAGCCAGGCCCCCCTCCACTTACTATTCTCTGAAAAAGCCAATGTAGCACTGGGAGGCAGCAGCCAAAGACTGATTCTGCTCATCTATCTGCCACATATGAGAAGCATGGTGCTGACCAGGAATTCTTGGCTTAATATTAATACAACACAAAGGGGCCTAGGAGGATGCCTGAACATGCACAATATAAACAGACTAAGGCTTTTAAAGTGAGACTTTTATTCTGAAGCCCACTTGAGATTCTTGAGATCTCCCTTCCAACAGACAGACAGACATAGTAAAATGAGACAGCCTTCAGACACATGGAGGCTGAATGGCTTGTGATGCATCTTAGGACCTTCAGAAAGCTCTGCCTTTATGTCACAGGCCCCCGCATTCACACACTAAATACTGACGACACGCTTTGACGTGCAGAAAGCCTTGGCATCGACTCGAGTGAGCCCTGCTGTTAGGAGATGCACAGACATGCCGGAGTGCGCCCTCTGCAGCCCGGACAGGCTACTGCATGTCACCCTCAGCCTTCTTAACCTTTAAAGTCTCTGGTAAAAATTGTGAGGTCATCGCTGTGTGTGTACGACAGAGGTAGAAAGAGGAAGCCACTTAACGGCCCTGTGAGGGGGTCAGGGTGGTGCTTGGGGGTGTAAATGTCTATGGCTCCTGCACACGTAAGGTGGGTGGGTCGCTTTTGGGGACGTGGTAACACTGCAAAAAACTAGCGCTTTCTACAATGGCTGCCCAAGGCAAACCTAACAGAGAAGCTGGCACCGGTCACACACAAGCCGGCCCTCTCTTTTTAAAAGGTTGATAAAGGAACAAATGCAATGGAGAGATTTCCATGCTTGAATTTATTTGGCTTGGTGTTTCAGCTCAAGGGCAGCGGATTAGAAATTGTGGCTCTGTAAGGCAGTCAGCCATCTTCCAGCAGGAGGTTGCGTGAGGCGGTCAAAATAACATCATTCACAGTCACGGCCTGGTACTCAGGCACAGGGACGAACACTTAGAAAGAAAACTGACTAATGAGCTTGAGCAGATGCGACTCGATCCTGCGCAGCAGTGAACATAAAGCCGCTCGGAACAGCAGTGTCTCTCTGCTGGCCCGATCAGGTTTATGCATCCTGATGTTTATGCAAACAGGACAATGAAACGATTCATTATTAATTAGTGGGAGGCACGACAGAGGAGCTTCAGACACGTGCCTTTAACACAGCAGAGCCGTGAGGCAATCAGACGGATGACAATCGCCCATTTATTTAGGAAAAGCTCATCAGCCATTCTGCTTGCACCCCCGAGCGCTGCAGAGAAACAAATATGGCAAAGGGAAGGAAAACCGACCCCTTAACCACCTCACTGGCCTGCTGCTGACCCCTGCGGCTCCACATGCACCTTCCTGCCACGATGATGTCGACAGCATGTGACACAAATGAGGACGGCTGATTGGAGGGGAGCTGTGGGCTGGGTCAGCACTGTACCATGAGAAGAATTAGGGCTGCCTCTTTGATGTTATGGAGTTCTTCCAGTTTATGCTCCCGGATCTTTGGGCATCAAGACAGTAAACGCTTAACAGCTACACATTGCTATGAAACTACCCCACCCCCCAGCCCTGGTGCCTCTACCTTATTATTTATGCATTGTCAGTCAACTGACGCTGTTTATGTTGATACATTATTTATCATTATTGTTTACATACAACTTTTAATGCAGTGTATATAAACCCTGCCCAGCCCCCCCCATTTTGCACAGTCCTGCGTTTTGCACTTTAAGTACTGCCAAAACTCCCCCATCACTCGCTGCTGTGGTCTTGGGGGAATAAGATCTCCTGTCACTATGTACCTGCATATGGATGGGATGACTAGGCTAACATGAACTTAAAGTACAATTTAGAAAATGGAGTAAGATCTAGTTTCCAGGGCATCCCAATTACCTGGAAAGGTTTGAGATGCATGATGAAGAGGCAGATTAGCTTTAAAGGCCAGTTTAAGGGGGTCGCTGTTAATTAACTAGAATTGATGAAAAGAGAGCGCGTTTGATGAGGTGCCGGGGATCGATATCTGGCAGGGCCCAGCCCGGCGGGCTCACCTCCATCACGGGACACTGCGGGGACGGACACTGGCGGAACATCACAGTAATCATCAGTGATGTGTGACAGGTCCCAGACTGGTTATTTTGGTGATTTTTCTAAGAGATCAGACTTTAAGGAAACTGGTTAACTTGGTGACACCCTTTTCTAATAACAAAACCTGGGAATCAAGCAAAGCTCACAGGTTGTTCCTGGACATGTCAAGGCCTCTGAAATGGGGTAAAAAGCATGCCCCCCATCACCAGCAGGTTATGGGGTCAGCACCATCATGTCAAACTAGCAAAGCCACGCTGTGGGAATTTATGACGACGAGCCATGAGTGTTTCTACAGACATGGTGCATTATGGGTAAGGCATTTCCAGTAGTCAGAGAGACACCATTCTTCAAAGAATGAAGATAGAAAACCCCTGAACACAGTGTAAGCTTGCCTATTGTCTACTAATCAGTGCTATAAACACCCCTGCTGTGATGTCCCAGTATTCACCACAATGAGGCCTGTCCGGCTCCATCCCACAGACGCCCTTAAGTAGAAGCCATTACATTCTGGCATTTCCTCATGCAGACCCAGGACCCAGAACTATCAGTCTTTCCTGTTCCACTTCCAGCTGTGAGGAGTGCTGAACATACTGAAAGCAGAAAGGAAAGCCCCATCGTGGCTATTATTAAGGCCTCCAAGCTACCATCCGCTAACTCAGGAGTGTTCAGCCAGGGGTCCGACACCCCTGTGGAGGTCCATAAACCCCCCCACTGAAACTGGCCTGAAATGTGTCCATATTATCATCCACTTCACAGGGAATATCTTCAGGGGTGAATGACTGCTGACTATCAGTCACTCGTGCATCGGCGCATTGGTGGTAGGTCGCTCCATTGCTCCTGTCTGACTTCATCTGAGGGTTCCTGGCTTAAAAGGCTGAAAAGCACAGCATTAAGTGAACCTCAAAGAGGCAACCGGCATTGTTACGTCTGGAGGACACACAGCTAGCAGTGAAAACTTGCGGGAAGGAGAAGCAGGGACGCGTCACGGGGGAGAGGTTAAGATGGCAGAGCCTTGGGCGGACACCAAAATAAGAAAGTCTCCTGGAGGGAGGGGGATCGGCCATGGTCAAGCCCCCCCCCCCTTCCCCAGGCTGGCATTCGCCCTTCCATCGCTATGCCTGCCGCTGCCAGACACCCCCAGCAGTGAGAAAAGCTCACTTACAAAACCAGCCACTAGGTGGCGGAATCAGCTGTTCCATCCATCATTCATAATTGCTTAGAGCCAAAACAGTATCCCAGTGAGCACAGGGAATGAAGCAGGGGGTGCACAGAAAGGGACGAATGCTCAGGGTCAGGCCACCAACCACAGGAGCTCATCAAAGCCCAACCCCCCGGTACTCAGATAGGGGCCGAGGCCCAGCTTACCAGCAATAAGGCTATAGGGCAGCCATTATGGGACGCAGGGGGTGGCAGGCACACGACTGGCTTCCTAAACAGTCAGCCATTTTGTCAGGGCTGTGGATACGCTCAGCGGCATTGCCGATGGCAGGGAGGGCAGCGAGCCGAGACCGGCCCCGGACGAAGAGCCAAGGCCCCAGACATCAAACAGAAGGGTCTTCCGGAAGCCGCCGGCTGTGGTGCCTTTGATGATGTCAGCCCTGTCTCGTGCGTGTTTCAGCGTGACTGTGCATCTGCGAGCCCCCCAAGCAGTCTGCACTGATTTGTGAATTGCTGCCAAAGTTTCCGACAGAACGAGATGTACTCTAACTGGGAGAGGCTTTTTAAGTCCAGTCAGAAAAACAGCAAGCTGGGCCCTCACTTCACATATGATAACATATGGTAAATAACAAATGCATGCAGAAATGCTGTACTGTACTGCCACCTGGTGTTTCCATAAGGTACAACACGACACCTTGGATTAGCAGAAATGTGATTATTGTTCTGACGAAATATCATTGTGGCAAAATAATGAAGTGTATGATCCTCACAAAATTAGTTTTTTTTTGGGGGGGGGGGATTCAGCAGTTGACCGGGGCGGGGGGTGGTCACTACGTCATGTTTTCTTTGTCTGGTATGTGTGTATGACAACCCGAAAGACGGAAACATAAAACAGATGAGACTTTACGTTACTGTGAGACTATACACCGATGTTGCAGTCTTTTGATCAACAGCTTATGAAGCGCTTACTGCATTACAGGATGTGATATGTGTGGTGTAATATGTCAACTTAACCATGCTATTACGTATATGGTTATCAAGATGATGTTCATAAGATTTCATGGTAGCTTCAGATATGACACTGACCTCAGTCACCGACACAGCCTCTTCCAACTCCAAACAGCGAGAGGCCAGCAGCCCCTGAACCCGCATCGCTTTCGCCCTCCTGAAAGAGACAGCGGCGTCAGTGGCAGTGTGGTCAAGGGTGGCGGGGTCAGAGCCCTGTCAGAGAACAGAATCAGAGGCGGTGGGATCAGAGGCCCATCAGACAGTGGGATAAGAGGCAGAAGAGTCAGAAGCCTGTCAGACAGCGGCGTCAGAGCCACATCAGACAGTGGCATCGGAGACGATGGGGTCAGAGTCCTACCAGACAGTAGGATCAGGAGTGGTGGAATCAGAGGCCTGTTAGACAGTGTGGTCAGAGGCGGCAGAGTCAGAGCTCCATCAGACAGTGAAATCAGTGGCAGTGAGATCAGAGGCGACGAGATCACAGCTCTGTCAGACAGCAGGATCAGAGGCAGTGAGGTGAGAACCGGTGGAGTGAGAGGCAGGGTGGTGAGAGGTCCGTCAGACAGTGGGGACAGAAACCCATCAGACAACAGGATCAGAGGAAACAGGGTCAAAGGCGGCGAGGTTAGAGCACTGTCAGACAACAGTATCAGAGGCAGCAGGATCAGAGGCACATCAGATAATGAGATCAGAAGCGGTGGGATCAGACACGGTGAGATCAGAGCCCTATCGACCCCTGACATCTGTGCAAAGCTCTCACCAAACTCAGTGTCAGAAGGACACCGTTTGGCCATACATCAAACACTTTATATCCATGGGAGCATACGGGTTTCCAAACTCTGCTTTCCTTCACATAATTCCACGTGGGCACATGGTGTCCTGGCAAATCGCAGTATCACTGCACCATTCATTAATTTTCCTTTTAACCTTTTAAACTCACTATCTGTACTCTGGCAGCCAAAATCCAATTGATCAAATTAATGAAGAGTTCCAGCAGAATCATATAATTCCATATAGGTAGCCATTAGGGCTGGACGATATCTAAAAAAACAATACTCAATACTTTGATTTATGTATATCAAGATAAATGATAATAATAGAGCCCCCCCTCCCCCACACCCTGATTAATAGTGCTAATTATCGTTTTTTTTTAAGTCTCTTTGGAAAACGATCGAATGGCAGGCCAGATGTAATTATAATTAAAAAACATATCGTGGACCTTCTGAAACTGTCTAAAGCTGTGGTTCACAAACGTACGGTAAGCCCTAACCACATACCGCCATTATAACTGACGTTTACGAACACGGGGACCTCCGCATAGCGTACGAGGAGTCAAAGAATAATACCAACGTGCGCGTTTTATTTTTGTTTAAAACTGCGTCAATACTGGGTCACTTGCCCGATATTGTGAATTACTGATATCACTATTACCCAGCCCTGGTAAATATACTGTATTAGAAGTTTCACAAAATTAACATTACAAAGTGCTATGATTCCTTTGTAAGAAATTACGAAGTATACCATGATGCCTTTATATAAAGCTGAGCAGGGATGCATGTGGTTAGTGTTGACCCTACCAATACATGTACGGTTATTACTGGAGGAAGAGACATGAGCTAGACCACATACCGAACAAAATGGACTTGGATGTCATTTCTGGTACAGGGCTCCACATTATGACACAAACAGGCATGGCGTGTGATACGACACCAGAAGATGGCGGCAGGGAGAGAGATGGGGCACAGCCATGCTGGACATTCCTTCCGAACAATAGCCGTCGAGATCACAGACAAAGATGACTTTTCCCAGCTGGTGGAATCGAGGAGACTTACACATCCCAATTAGGAGCGGCACGCAGCTGCTGGGTCAGCGCCGGGAACTGGGGAGAGGTACCAGAGAGAGTGTGTGATGAAATGGGCCACTCCAAAATACACTTGCATTTTATTATAAGGTGCTGCTTGTTAACACTGACATTTCAGAGTGTCCCCCTGTAACACACACTCCTGCTGTTCCTGGGGATCGTATGAGGAGGGACAATGACGATGTCACACAGACAGGCAGAGGAAGCCAGATAGAAACAGATGCAGCAAATGTACTTTTGGGGGCTCCCTGAAGGAAACTGCAGTCATGGTTTCCTTAGCCCACCTAGCCGCCCATTGTTTAGTTTCCTTTCAGTTTAAGCCCCGCCCCTCCCCACAGGGGTAAGCCCTACTGGGGCACACAATATGTGACAGTGGTGTCTGCTGGGGCTGGGGGCAGGGATTCACCAGTGGGGAATTGATCAGCTCGGGGCGGGGGTGGCTCACCAGTGGGGAGTTGGTCAGCTGGGGGGTGGGGTGGCTCACCAGTGGGGAGTTGGTCAGCTGGGTGAGGGTGGGGCCTTATCAGTGGGGAGTTGGTCAGCTGGGTAGGGGCGGGGCCTTACCAGTGGGGAGTTGGTCAGCCGGGTGGCCACCTCCCTGTGGCTGGCCGTGCCGCAGAGGTAGCACAGCAGGTTAAGTTTGGTGCGAGTGTCTGCCGCCGTCCCCCCCTTCGAGTCCAGTGAGGAGCAGAGCTGCTGCAGGAAGGCCTGCCAGTCCACCGGGCTCAGGGACACCAGCTTCTCAGCTAGAAAAGAAACTGCGCTGTGAAACAGGACAGCACACGCCAGGCAGGTGCCAGCATTCAATAAGCAGCCATTCAGTACATTAGCAAGCATCATTACCGACAGGTGAATTTCCTAACTTTCAAGGTCTTGGTGGCAGCGGGACACGTGGACCTGAGTGAGAATCGGAGAGGCGCAGGTGACCCGGACACCCTACCTGAGTACGCGGGGACACTGAGGGTCCTGGGGTCAAATCTCACTGGAGCTGCTTTGATGATCTGTAAAGAATGACATACGGTGACGAGGACGTGCGATTTACAAACGAACTCGTGTCACTAAAACTGGATCAAGCTTTTAGTTAACACCTGAGGCACGCGGCCAAAAGGGTACACAAAGGGGACAGTGCCCAACCAGGAGCCAGCCAATCACAGACAGCGTGCCTCCACAAGAACTCTGAAACATGCCTGAACCTAACACAGCTATGGATACATACTGAGAGGGAGGGTTATATTCACCTTAAACCGTTAGCCAATACCTTACCGCTTATCCATGCTGCTTTGAGGCTGTTCCTCACCTTAGGGTTGTCGATGATTGGAGTCACAGTTAGGTCAGAGTCAGTGTAGATTAGCTCCTTGATGCAAGAAGTCACATCCTTCACCCCACTGACAGACACCCCCTGCTAAACCAGGGACGAAACAGCATAAAAAGCCAAAGGGGGCCGCTGTTAGGGCGGATCCTTTTAAAATAAGCTACTACAGACAATCACATTCTCTTATAAACGCATTGCACAGGGAGACTGGGGTCCCGTCCAGTCGGTGCTACTTTACAAAGCAGATCTCTATGTTAGCTATGCAGGTCGTCGTGGCTGCAGGACTCACATGTGGCTGCGCAGTGTTGGTGTCTGCATCTTTAGCCATGCTGCCCTTTCCCGGAATCTGACAGGAACTGCTTCATTGAGGGTGACAGGAAACATGGGAAAATGACAGAGCGGACAGAGAGACATCATTATCCCCTAATTATGGGTAAAACCCAAACAAAATGGTGCTCCTCTGCGCATATCCCGAGTCATTAGTGAATGGCAGGGAGGCCAACAATAGGCCCGTTACATAAGGGGCTTATTGCGAGTTCAATTCTGCCGGGTCATCACAGCATCCACGTGACGCGTTATGTAAGCGACAGAGCCGTCCCACCTGAGCAGGAAGCGCGGAGCCTTCGCCTCACTGTCCTGGGCAGTCTTCGGCCTCAGCTCAGCCACATTGTCTGGGAAAAACACCCCAGCTTAAGACTCACATCATTAGCATAGGTGCTAACAGCAGTTATCTGAGGTCAAATGAAACTCACTGCTGTAAAACCAGAATCACATGAAGCCCGAACGCCACTGACTGACTTTTATACATTAAACCCAGGTTTGTGTGTCTGCAATCTCACTGCGCAAATCTGCATGCCTGCAGTCTGCCTGCGCAGGTTTAAGTGCAGTCTGACTGTGCAGGTTTGTGTGCTTGCAGTCTGGTGGCACAGGTCTGGGTGACAGCGGTATCCTGCACAAGTTTGCATATCTGCAGACAAACTGTGCAGGTTTGCGCTTATGCAGTTTGGTTGCGCAGGTCTGTGTGTCTGAAATATGGCTGCAAAGGTATGTGTGCCTGCAGTCTGACTGCGTAGGTTCTAATCCACACGCCCTTAAACCTGCACTATAGCTGAAGAGGACAAAGCACCCCCACTGCGCTCCCCCCACACTTTTGCAGGTTACCCAGTCGGAATGACCGGTCGAGGGGCTGCCCTTCATTCCCAGCTGCTCCTGCCCCGCCTGGGCCTCCCGGGTCATCTGGGGTCAAAGGGGTGGGCCGACTGCGTGCCACCTGGCTGGCGGGGCCGCCCCTCCCCCCCTCTGCACTGCTGGGAGAGAAAAATCATAGGAGTGCAGCGTTCACGCAGAGGAAGGAGCCTCGGTCAGCCAGACACTAATGACAACAAACACATTCACAGCCCTAAGAAATATATCATTATAGCAATAATACAAAACCATCATCACTAGATCAACAGCAGTGTCTGCCGTGATTCAGCAGGATCCCTCTGTATCTCCCAGGTGGTCTGTAACGTAACTCCCACACAGAAGCTTCCAGAATGAGTAGCATCTCCGCTGAGCCACCCAACGTTACGATGGCCTCTGTCCCCCTGGTTTGCCACCCAGGCTTTCACAACCCTAACTAGGTCAACAGAGGGCACAAACTCTGCTTGCCTGCCTCTGCCGAAAAAGACAGCAGCCACTGAATCTGTAACCATGACACATCAGAAGCTGGAATACGGGTGACCGAGAAGAGGACAAAACGACAGGAAAGCGGTGAGGAATGTGACCGAGCATGGTCCTGCTGACACCAGGCACTTAGAGATACAAGGATCACTCGGCTGACACCATACACACGAGAAGAAGCCCGGAGCCCAGAGGAGGCCATCAGGTCTACACGGGGAGACTGACATCAGAGCTGCTGACAGGCACTCTGCAGTATGGATGTCTGTGCTGGCACCACACATTCACACATCGGCTTGTCGAGGACGCAGTGCGGAATGGCTCATCGACATCACACTCCTGTGCTGTACAGGAGCCCAGTGTCCATGTGGCTCACACCATAAGATCTGCAGACAGACCGCGAGTGCTGTGGTTTGTGTCCAGAAAGAAAGCCTCTGCGTTCAGTCCACTGGAGACGTCCTCTAGTGGGTGTAAACAATACGTAAAGCTCTCAGAGGGTCAAGCTCCAGCATCCCTGCTGTACAAAATAAAGCCGCCATCTTGGAGTGAGCTGTCCGCCTGCTCCCACCCGCTCTTCAGTTATGAGATCTCCTGCTCGCCCTGCCTTTACATGATCTTCATGACACTTTCCTCTGATGGGCCAGCCATTTGTGCAGCTCCTGTGACTCAAACACACTGCCAGCTCATACGAGACTGCGGCTTGAAGCATGCTTATGTCGCACTCAGTGGGAGGACTGTGGAAAGAGATTAACGGATCCCAGCCACACGCTGGTGGTCACAGAAAATGACCCAGCAGCCTGCTTCCAAACGCTTATCCAGTGTTGAACTGTGGGGGAGGCTCCAAAAACAGGGGAGGCAGAGAAACACCCTGGACGAGGTGCCACTCCATTACATGGCACACACATGAACACTACGGCCAATTTCGAGATGCCAATTAATCTAAGTATGGCGTTCCCCAGACAGAACCCACACGACACAGGAGGACATGCAATCTCTTTATATCAGCATTTCCCAACCTGGTTGTTGGGGACCCACAGACAGCCCATGTCCTTGCTCCTTCCCAGCTCTCAGTGGGGCTGGGAAGGAGCAAAAATTTGGACACACACACAGAGCAAGGGCGGGACTCAAACCCTGAACCCACCCCACTGAGCCTCGCTAAGCCCTGCATCCTGTCCCAGCATTCTTACCCACCATGTTTGGCTTTGCTGATATGTTACCTCAAGGCCAGGAAGGTCTCCTCCTCCACCACAGATAACGATCCCTTCCAGAACGGGTGTGACAGTAACTGATCCCAGGTCAGCCTGCTCGGTGGGGTTCACATAAAAATAGGTATCATTTAGCTACTCAAAGCAGCACATTATTTTCCAAAAATTGGAATTCTCAAACACACCCTTCCCCAAAAAGAAAAAAAAGTTTACCTGTTTTTTGGATCTTTTTCAAGCAAACCTCTCAACAGGCTGTGAAACTCCACAGTGGGCGCTAAGAAGGGGGCTGCTTCAGAGTGGAAATGAAAGAGCAAGCTAAGGTGGACGTATTGCAGTTAGACTATGAAGGAAACACACCATAAGGCATTAAAGGCATATTTGGGAAACACGGGAGAGGTGCAGTGCTGCTTCTGAGCAGATACCATTTTGCCGCGGAGAGGGTAGCTCTCCATGGAGAATGAGCTCAGCCAGATCTGAGAAGCTTTCAGCGCAATATGGTGGCTTTCCTGAGAAATAAAAACAACACTCCCATCAAGCCCCCGCCTGCCCCCACCTTTAGTGACACGTCTGAAAGGGATATCGAATTCAAAAAGCAAGTGTCGAACAGGAACGCGAACCTGTAAACATCTCGTAAATGACACATCCCAGTGCCCACAAATCGCTGCTGAAGCTGGAGCTGCCCCCACTCAGCACCTCCGGGGCAGAGTAAGTGGGAGATCCTATGGAAAAACAGCAGAGCTTAGCAGAGCCGGGGCATTTAGCTTAGCATAACAAGGGTGTTTAACTCAGCCAGGCTGTTCAGCCTGGGAAACAAGTGCAGATCCAGCCGCAGCCTCCTCACCCCGAGCCAAATTTCTCATATTTCTTCCGGATGCACTATCAGAGCCCTCCTGCGCCCCCCCGTCCTCCGACATAACCATGAGGAAGAACTCCTCCAGGCTTTCCCCCTCCGCTTTGGACAGGCAGAAATTTGAGTACTTCAGAGTACCAGGCCCATCCAGCAAGATCTGAAGAGGACAAACAAAACGATTCCTTTCGAGAGGCTTCTGCCATATATCATTTCTTAGATTGACACAACTTCACAGTTTAAGCAGTACGGAACCTTTAAAGGCAAAGAGTCAAGGATGACAGTGAATACAGCTGGACTTTTATATTGGTACCTAATCATTATGTCCTCTTTTTCAATAAATGAAACACAAACGCTTAAATGTTTAATAGTTGGATACGGATGTTTGTGAGGAAATCTCTGGTCAGGATGACAAATAGAATCATGTAATTTGGATACTTGCCACTGGGGTTAGGGTATATTGGCAATATTTCTCTTTTTGGGGTTAGTAGGGAACAGAGTGGGGCTGCTTAATTTGCCTGCTAGTTTTCTTCCCTGGGTGCCAATAACCATGGCCTGCCCCATTCGCCAATCGCCATATCCTGTGGATCTGTTCACAGTCAACAAGATACAGGTTCTTCCATGTCATTCCAGCCACTGCTGAGTTCAGGTGGCTTTTGACATATTACCTTGGAAGGAGTCAGGTCAGAGAAGACGATGCCAGAATCATGGATGTGCTTCAGCCCTTTCACAAGGTCGACGGCAAAGCCCCTCACCACATCCTCAGACAGACACTCATCTTGGGAGATGACAGCTTCCAAGGACCCCCCTAAAATGGGCACTCTGGGATCAGAGTACTGGCTCACACCATATCAGTGAACCATCGCTAAGTCACACAGCTTTCCATCAGGTCATTTTATTTCATTTCAGTGACAGCATATCTGGTGTCTCCTAGTATGACAAAAATGATTGTGGCTGGAGAGACACACCCTGACAAACTGGAGTTGGGTCATACCATTTTAATTCAACAAATTTTTGATCACTATTTTGATGGAATCTAGCATGTGAATCATACATACCTGGCACAAAAAAAGAAAAAAAAACAAAAAAAAACAGCTACATGGCTCAACTACACGATTTTTTTAATATACAAAAAAAACGTATCTGAGCTCTGAAAGGTATGTTATTCGCATACTAAATTTAATCAAAAATGGTGATGCAAAGGCCATTTGTTGAATTAAAATGCAATGAGCCACTGGCAATAAAATGGCAACTAACCCCATAAAATAAGACAGACGGCCCCTGGGTTCCGATGGTCCGAGGGGAACCATATTTCGACTTAACGAGGGGTAAATGTTTTTCATTTTCAGTGTATCATTCAATAAATCACATGAGATATTTAATATTTTATCATAAAATAGCCTTTGTGTTAATGATTTTGCTCAACTGTAGGCTAATGTAAGTGTCCTATGCATGTTTAAGGTAGGCAGCAGGCTATGCTGTTTGTTAGGTTAGGCCTTACGATATTTTCTCCTTATGGTGGGTTTGTCGACACAAAACCCCATCGCAACCCAGGGAGAAGCTGTACAAACACACTTTTTCCCCTTCATGTAAACTCTCAAACAGCAAGACCAGGTGAGCTATGTAAACAGCTGATCATCAAAATAATTCAAGAACAATAACATTCATCATATCTACATCATGAAGAACATCACATGAACACATCAGGTGCCACCATGCTACCACCTTTTCGGCCCTGAATCTATTCCACACCTGGCATCTCACCTGTGCACAGCTCCACCACCAACCAGAGATGGTTGCTGGTCTCATACCACTCATAGAAGGAAACTATATTCTCATGCTTCATGTCATAGGTCAGCCGCACCTACGCAAACAAAGAAAGCGAACACAGAGTAATTACAAATCTCGCTATTCATTCATCTCCTATAAGCACCTATCCAATACACGATTATTTGAAGTCTATTCCGAGAAACACAGGTGATAAGGCAGGGTGCACCCTGGACGGGAAGCCAGCCCATCACGGGACACACTCACTCACACAATAGCACACTACAAGCAATTTTAGGAGGGAGGGAGGGAAGGGATGGATGGATGTAACCACAGGCTTTTGGATTGCCAGAGGAAACCAGAGTACCGAGACAGGCACAGGGAAAGCATGCATACAGCACACAGAGTCAAACCATTGAAGCAAATCCTGGAAAGAATGAGGCTGCATTGCTATCCACTGAGCACCACGCAAATCCCTTAAGGTTAGACTTAGACTCGACTTTACTGATCCCCTTGGCTTCTTTAGTCCAGCAGCAGGTCTACAGATATAAATTAAATAAATCCTATGTCCATCCAACAACTTACTATGTAGCTATAGAACTGAGGCATTAACAGCCTTACTTACGTGGTTTGTAATCTCGGCCCTCTTCGCCTTGTCACTGCAGATGATTGCGACGAAGTTGATGCTCTCCTTCCTCCTTCCTTTGTAAACTACAGACTTGCTGCCCCTTCCGATTTCTTCATAAAGGACAAAGTTCTCCATCCTGGGATAATTTTCAGGTGATTCTGTTAAGCGCTGTGTGCATTGGCTGCAGAAATGTCCACTATTAACGGAAGGGAAGTGATGGAAGGAAGATCTGCATTAACCTGAAGAAGCACGCGAGGATGTAAGATCATTGTATAGGATCATATGGTGGGTAAATGCAATATTTGCATAAAAGGAGAACAGGGCTTGCCCCCCGACCCAGGTAACTGAAGGGGCCTTTGGGCCCCAAAACTCAGTTTGCACTAGCCAGTGTACTAAACCCCTGGGCCTCTAACAATTATCACTGCATAGCTTCTGGAGGATTTCATCAAGAAAAGTATGACAATAGTCTTCATAAATGGGGGGGGGGCAGGGCTTGAGCCCCCCAAGTAACCAAAGGGGTCTTGGGGCCACAAAAACCACAGTTATCCAAAACCAGTGTAGTATAAAAGACAGCCCTGAGCCTTATTAAATAACTAACACTGCTATTGTTACATGATGGACTGCCTGCACGAGGTGGGGGACATCGCTCGGGGCCAATGGGCACAAGTTGTAATCCACCCATGGGTGAATGGTTAAATTCTCACCAGTAGGTCAACCCAGCTCTTAGTAGAAGCCAGCTAGAAATCCTCAACACATCAGGCACAAAATAAAACCAGTTAGCTACCATCAGTTGCCTAGCATTACTCATGAAAATAAAGGACGACTTCATTAAGTATTCGTATGACTAATTAACGTGGGTCACTGTATTACTGAGTATAACTGAAAAGGTACCTATCTTTTGAAGGTAACGGTTAACTGTAGGTGGTCAACTCGAAATGTTGTTCTTACATTTACAGTTATAGATCGCCCAGTTAGTATTGCCGGCTCTACAGGTTAACTAAATTGACTTTCAAACTGCCAAATACGTAATTTTATATTAGTGTACAGTAAGATATTACAGTTAACTTACTAAAAATATAATCCTACCGAACTTAAAATTCTGAACCACAGTTTAAAAGACGATGTAACTAAGTATAAAACTTTATACTAGCTACGTACCTTCAGCAAGAATCATTAAGACTGGTTATATGCTACTGAGTTGTACAGTTTTATAGTTAGGTGTTGTTCAAATCACAAAATTGGGTTTGAAAAACATTTAATTGGCCGCTTCTGTTTTCTTTTTTGAACTGTCTGGCCGCTTCAGCTTATTACCGGAAACAGAGGCGGAGCATACCATTCCAGTAGGGGGGTACTGCAAAAGTCTTTAACTTTATATAAAATTATATACAGGGGAGTTCGCCTAAAAACATGTATATGGATAAAATACAGCATAATTTAATCCAGAAATTACATTTTCCGTAATGTAAGTTCTAATTTCCTATGACGTATTTATTTGCTTTATTTTTGTGCATCACACTTTCCCCTGTGTACCTTTCCCCCGGTTTCTAGGAGACGGCAAAGGACGCTCTGCGAAGACAAAGCCACGCCCGTCCAGTTCTGCTTTTGTTATACGATATTACAGCTACAGACTTGGTAGGCTTTAGTAAACAAAAGAAAAATAACTAAATGTGTGTAGTGTATCTTTTTTTATTTGGCAGCGTTTATATGTTTTATTCAAAGGAAAACAACAGAACCAAAATCTACTATTAACATGAGTTTCAACTCAAGTAGCAAACTAGTTAGTATACCGAAATTAAATACCATTACTATTTTGCCTTTGTAACATATATAGGCATAATTAATTCTGGGTCATGGCAAGTTGATCTGGAGCTTTTCCCAGGAAGCACAGGCATACACACCCAAAAGGCGAATCCAGACTAGTTGAAGGAACCAAGGAGAACTTGCAAACCTCGGACATTCACAGCAACCCAGGAGAACATGCAAACCTCATACGATCACAGGAACCCAGGAGAATAAGCAGACCTCACAATCACATAAAACCATAAGAACATACGAACCTCACACAATCACAGGAAACCCAGAAAAAATGCAAACTTCAGACAATCAGAGGAACCTTGGAGAGTATGCAAACCTTCTTCAATCTCATAGGCTACATTGGGTCGAAATGCAACTCCACAACATTACGCACTGCACCGTCCAAAAAAATCGTACCTAATAAAACTTTGAATAAAAATTCCCGTGATTTTCCCTTTTTATTTCGTATGAGTTTTTTCACGTCTGAAATGATCTGTATGAGTCACCGGCAAATCTATTGTTTGCGTTAGAAATGGTAGCTTGAGGCATATTCGTAGCTGAAGCAGGAGATCGGAGGTAATTTAAACCAGTTTAACTGTCCTAAAGTCAGTTGAAATGTCATTAGATACGCTGTACCGGGCTCAGTTGCAATTCGAGGTCAAGGTTTATTATCGTTTTCACTAAAACTTTCGCTAAACTTTCTCTGTGGCGAGTTATAGTGGACTCGGCACCGAGCCCTGCCTCATTTCGGGGGGGGGGGGAACGCACCCAGAAGCGGAGCTGCCCGAAATAACTGCTGCTTTTTGCTGCTATTAGTCCGGTCTGGGCGTTAAAGCAGTCAGCTCCGGCTCCGGGGAGGCTCGTTTGAACCGACACCGGCACCGTCCAGCTGTGGGCCGGGCGGGTGACGTCACAGGCGGGGAGCGGAGCCCCCGGCGAGGAGCGACAAAGCAGCTCGCTGCCGGCCATCTGAACACGACGCCGGGCTGGAGGACATGCCGCACGGGCGCCCCCCGTCTAGCCGATAGGGGACTGGGCGACTGGGAATAAAGAGGCGACGTGACGAGGATGCAGCGAGCTTTCCTGCCGGACCCAGGCAGGCTGGAAACCAGAAAAACTTATTTATGTTAGTTGAAAAGCGGAGACGTCTGGTCCCGTACGAGTGTGGGAGAGCCGTCGGCTCGCAAGGCGACCGGGGCGCATCTCGGACGTGCGGTAATCGGTGCTGCTCTGTAACTCGATACAAGCATCGTTTTACTCAATGAGCGGCGCCCAGGGAAGGCTGAAGCCGATCGCACGCAAACGCCGCCTCTGTGCCCCCAAACGCCGCGTGCGCGCCCGCCGGCCGCGCGCCTGCCGGGGATCCCCTCTGTCAGCGATCACCCCGTCGGTAAGTAACATCCACTTCCTACTTCACCCACAGAAACATTGTAGCTTTCTGTTTTTAAGGCATAAGCATTGCCTAACTGGACCAGATTTGACCAACCTCGTGTAAATAATGGAAGTTACATTAATGCATTACATGCTCGTATACTTATTTTTACACATTATGAGTGATTAAACGTGACTAAAAATCCCGCTCGTATCAGTTTAAGATCAAGTGACTTCACTCGAGAGTGTGGCCAAATGCAGTGTGAAAGGGACTGTCACTATTCATGTTATTGATGGCACAAAAATAGATACACTTCATATTCTGTTACGTCCCTGTGCTTTCTCAAGTACTGCAGGGCAGCTTTGTCTCGCTGTAAATGTATATACATTTTTAATAAGTGAAAGCTCAACTCTGATAACAGACCGGGTTGATGGATGGAGTATACAGTATATTTAATTCTCCAGCAGATAGTATGACTCCGGAATTCACATTGGACCCGAAGACTGTCCCATGGGGGGTGATCGTTTTACACTTATCTTAGAGAGGGTTTTCTACTCTAGCATATCGCTTTAAAAATGAACATATGGTTAGTGTATCCCTAAGAGAAACCCGGACAAGCACTTTTATGGGCTTTCCCTCTGCAAGAAACGAAGTAATCTTCATTTTTTAACATATAGACTATTATTGAAGTCATTGGTCAGTTTCGACCATAAATCATCTCCCAGTTGTAGGGGCTCGTTTTTTGCAGTTGGTTCCTCTCAAGATGATGTATGTGGCGCTGAAGTGACAGGTTGTAAGATAGTTATTACTTCGAACTGGACCTTGCTGGCGCAAAATTTTGACCCTGTATTATGTGTTGGGGTTGTGTACTGGTCAATGATTGACTGGGCTGACATCATTTATAACTTGGATTGTCATTTCTGAGCATCATTATCTCTGAAGTGATCGGGAGTGGGGGGCAGCATGTGGCTCAGTGGGCTAAGCCTCTGTGCCTTTGATCGGAAGGTCACCGGTTTGAGTCTGGCCTCGGCATATCTGTGGGTCCTTGACCAAGGTCCTTAGGCTACTATGCATTTCAGTAGCACAGAGTGAGGTCACTGTGCGTTTCAGCAATACAGAGTAAGGTCACTGTGCGTTTCAGCAATACAGAGTAAGCCCACTATGCATTTCAGTACCACAGAGTAAGGTCACAGTGCATTTCAGTAGCACAGAGTAAGGTCATGGTACATTTCAGCAGTACAGAGTAAGGTCACTTTGCATTTCAGTAGCAGAGAGTAAGGTCACGGTGCATTTCAGTAGTACAGAGTAAGGTCACTATGCATTTCAGTAGCAGAGAGTAAGGCCACTATGCATTTAAGTACCACAGAGTAAGGTCACAGTGCATTTCGGTACCACAGAGTAAGGTCTTTTTCCTGTTACAGTTTTGGGAAGGAGCATGTTAAAAGTAATAACAGCCAGATTATTGGTGATCCCCACACTTCAACAGACTGCCTGTGTAGCCAGTGGTGTTCCCAAGCTGGTGGACATTTCTCACTGTAGCACCAGGCTGGAGGTTGCACGTTGTCTCTGACCAGCCTCTTTCGGTGTGGCTGCAGATCTTAGTTTTCTTCAGGTGATTCTGGTGCCTCCCCTGTGTGTGTGGGGAACTCCTGGCTCCTGAGGCCGGTTATCTCTGGGTCTCTCTCTCCTCCTACTCCTATCTGGCACTCTGCTTGGCCCAGTTTAATCCTCTTAGGGTGAAGTTCCCTGCTCCGCAGTGGTATTACACAGGGCTTGTTACTGTTCTTGACGACATCGTTTTTCATGGCTGTCCATCCTCCATAAGAGCTGATTGTACCTTCCTTGCATGCCTGTTCTTGGAACTTGTAGGCCGTATGGTTTCCGTTTAGAATGGCGCAGCGCCCGTGACATTACTGATAATTCCATAGTAAGTTCCAGTTTAGGTGGCACTGTGGCATCACACCTCCAGGAGTGTCACCCTGTTTGTGTTGCTTTCTTCTGTATAATCTGATGCTTTCTTCTCCCCCCCCCCCGCACGGTCCAAGGACACATGAAATTTTGAAAGTGGTTTAGGTGAATTAGCGTCTCTAATTTTCCAAAAGTGTATCATGCACTGTGATAGACTGACATCTTGTCCAGATTGTACTGTCCCGCTGCATCATGGGATAGGCCCCAGGATTGCAGTGACCCTTATCATGGATGGATGGATTTTCCTTTTCTCCATTGTCAGTCTGTACAACCCTGAGGTGTCTTATTAGCTGGATTTATTTGACCTCCTAAGCTGATGTGGCCTCAGGTCACACAGCGATGTCACAAGCCACCTCCCAGACTGGAGGGTGGCCCCCCGAACAGTGCGACGATTTCGAAAGGAGCCGCATCAGCAGCCATTGGAGGCCCTTTTCCTCTTCCGCGTTTCTGCCGTAGTTTTCGTTTCAGTTTTTTCGCAGCACTTAAAGCTATAGAAGGTGGTTATATATCTTTCTCCATTCATCTGTTCCTCCAGCTGCTCAGTCTGGGCAGGGTTTGGGGGGGGGAGGGGCTGGCAGGGGGCCGCAAACACAGCGCAGGGACCCACCCCGTCAACACTGATATTCTCATGCATGACAATAGACAGATCACATTAAATATATTAGGTATTTATCAATCCCAGTGAGAAATACATATGCTCAGGTTTTTTGTTCATTTATTTGTCGATAGTAATTGTATGAATACTTTAGTGTAGTGTTGTTTTTTTTATCTGAATATTCTTACAGATGACATTTCTCCGGTATTGAAGACCGACTTTTTACAGTAGACTATTTCAGAAACCGGCCTGATGTGCCGGAAGGAGAGCTGGCCATGGAGATCTTCTCTGCTCTCTGTCTCTGTGGAAATCCCCCCCCCTCCCCCCCGCCCTAAATCCCACAGAGCCAAACAATGACCCGGCAGAGGGTCAGCTTGCTGGAGGAGCAGCTGTCGTTTCCATGGCAGCCAGCTCTCATCTGAGACCCCCTTCCGGTCGCTGGCTCCGCTGTATCACGTGGGCGTCAGTTTTGGTCGTGGGTTCGAATGAGGCCGCCTGAAGTAGGACCCTGCTGTCCTTAAATAAACATCCCTCTGCAGGTGTCATCAGACGCTGTGCCGGTTTCAGTCGTCCGTCCGGTACTAAGCGGACAGAGAGTGACTCTGTTGTCCCGGGATAACGTGAAACGATGGCTGAGATCTACGCTGCAGGCACATGTGAGATGTCACTTCTGTGACTCATACAAAGGTGACAGCTGTGCAGGGTGCCTCTGCTGTTTCAGCTTCTCCCCGGGCACTGCCCTGCCATGCCCCACCCCCCCACACACGTATTTATGATGTAGATATTTGCCTCCCCCAACTCCAAACCTTCACTGGGATGGCGCATTGTGTCTTTCCCCATACCAGTTTCGTAACTTTGACAGGTGAAATTGGTCTCGCTCATTGATCCGGGGAGCCGCTGTCCCGATGTGACCGGGGGGGCATCAGACAGCAACTGTTGGAACAATGAGCTAAAAGGATTGCCGTTAGATGCGTGTGTCACATGACTAGGTAGGACTCCTGCTCCTCTTATGCCTGCCTGGGCAAAGCGGGTGTGACAGATGAACAAAGCGGCGATTTAGCGGGACAGTATTTGGTGTGCAGTGAGAGCCCTCACACTGTATAAGCGCAGTGGCCCCACCCACCTCTCCATCAAAGGCCCTTTGTGTATTGACGTGTGCTGTTCCTCCTGGGAGGGACAGACAGCCAGTTGCACCCTCAAGGCCCCCTGCTGGTTTTCTGCTGCTCAGCGGATGGTTTGCAGCTGGAGTCGCGTCCTGCAGCATAATGGCAGCAGGCTGGGGGAGAATACGGGGTCAGAGGCAGGATTCTGGGAACGCCTGTTCTCTCTGCTGTCTATCTGTCTACTTGGATCTGTATCACAAAGCTGGACGTCTTGCTTAGCTGGATAACTTGTCAGATTTAAGGTAGTCTGGGCTAAATGTAAGTGACAAAAATAAAGTCCATTTAAACTGGGGTACCTTAAATCTGACAGGCTAACCGACAAGAAATCCTGCTTCATGATACAGACCCTGGTTAGTAGCTGTTCTGCTGTCAGTGTATAAAACCCAGACTCAATAATTTTGCCATTTGACATTTAGTCTGAGAGTTATCATTCAAGATTAATGAAAATCGGTTGGGGCCTTACAAACGAGGAGTTACCGACAGTTTGTTTGTTTGTTTGTTTATTTATTGGAAAATATGGAAGTTTGTGGTTAATACAGATGGAAATGACATTGTTTGTGGACATCGTCTTGTAAAGGTGATGGGCTGTGATGTCAGAGGCGTGTACCCTGAACCTGAACACAGACCGCCACGTCCGTTCCCCCATGTTCTCCCTTAAAGCAATCCGCGCTGTGTTCCCCACCTCACCTATCATCAACCCTGGGCTGCAATTTCATGGAAGGGCAGCCAATAGGGGGCGGAGCCTTGGGGGGCCAATCAGAAGCCTACAAATTAGTCAAAAACATGACGTACTGAGGATCCCACGGGCTCCTGTTACATGTTAACATCCGCCATCCAGGGGTCTGTGATAATGCGACAAAGACAGTCATCTTCAGAAACAGTGCGTATTTACTGTTTTTCTGTCATTGTATATTCACAAACTTCTTTTTACTGGGGGGCCCAGATATCTCAGCAGGACATTTTATGGTTTAGCGTAAAGCACCTTTGATAAGACCGCGTCAAGGACTTTAAACGTGGACGGAGGAAACCTCTAAGTGAAGACATTAATTCGGTGTAATTACCTGAGATCAGGGTCCTGCAGGGTGTTGGCTTTAAATGCGGCTCCTCAGCACAGCTCTGCGCCGCGATGCACGTACGCAGCGCTGTCTGAGTGTTTATCTGTCTGACATATAAAGCATCTGACTCGCAGAAGGTCCCGTGTGCACCATGTGGCCAGAATCACTGGTCTGGAATTAGGATTTCATAGTTTTCTGAAGGGAATTATGTCAGAGTCCAAAGGGATCTGGAGAGGAACCAGAGCTTTCATCCTGGAAACGTTTCCGGGTAAGATGCCCGTAAAGGCCACGTCCTTGAATGGTATCAGCAGTGGCGGATAATGCTGTCAGAGGGTGCCCAATGGTAAATGATAGTTTGTGTGAAGGGTTTCAAAATGGAGTATCTGGACTCGGCTGACACCAGTCTGTGAGTCATAACTTTGTTGATAGTGGTTGTGCTAGTGAAATTTGATAATTTGACTCCAGAGCTTGAATCATCATTTTTAGGAAGGGCGAAAAAGAATGAAACCAGCTTAAATAAGGAGTGAGAGGCCCTTCCCTCCCCTCCCGCCGGGATGGATTAGTCCGCTGTTGCATTTCACCAGGAGGTTCTGCTCGGTGTGAGGGAACCATCACACCCATGTGGGGGTGGCAGGGTGAGGAGAAGAGAGGGTGAGCGGCAGAGCTGGAGATGAAGATGGGAGGGAAAGCTGGAGGGGGCGCGGAGGGAGCATGCATGGAGAGGGGAGATATTTATAGAGCTTCTTTTTTCTCTTTTCAAAGACCCGAAGGGGAGGGGGAGTTATGTAAAA
>JAAGVU020000129.1:5595967-5624986 GCA_011763525.2 Mormyrus iriodes
CATCCTTACGACAGTTCTCAAACTGCTCCAGCGTGGGGTAAAGAGTGAAAGCCACCAGGTCGAATTTAGCCATAGCCACCACTAATACAAACACCCCCCCCCCACAGAAAAATCCGCCAGGCAGACCCGAAAAAAACCGAAAACCAGCCACCCAAAGAACAGCAAGTAGAGCACAAAACTGACAAAAGAAGGACGAGCCCCCAATTTCTGTTACAATCCCCTGTCTAGGGTAGGGGATCGGCAGAAAGGTAAGGGAAGGGACTGTAACACTGTATATTTTATAAATGTGATTTTTATTGTGATAGGGCGGCACTGTTAACCTGCCACTTCCAGCCCCACTCATGAATACACTCTGGCGTTTTCTACCTAGGCTTACACGGAGGTCTTCCACCAAATGAGACCACCATAGCCAAGGTCCTAAAGCCCTTGGGCTACATCACATTATTGTAAAATGGCACCTATGGGTGGAACCTGGCAGTATGTATCTGCCCATCCATCGGGCCCTCAACCGCTACACCGAGATCCCATACTCCCATGACCAGGTATGAATAAACTCTCTCTCTCATGCTGACTCACAGGTTTGCCTTAAATGATGTACTATGCTCTTGTTGCACATGCCAGCAGCTGAACAGACGCTCTGGCTTTCTGTTTATAGGGTTCCTGTGCCAGCCTGGTCTATTTCCCCCTGACACAGAGTGCTTTGGGACATGTAACATGGGGGCGGTCACGTTCCCCTGGTTTATAGTAATACCATCAAGCACCAGTCTGTCAGCTTCCCAGACCTGGGGAAGACCTACAGCAACTTCTCCAGAGAGTTCATTCTGAAATCGCAGAGGAGGAAGGGGCCATTCTTCCTACACCATCCCTCACGCATAGGCCCCAGGCATAAACCCCTTCCAGATCCCCCCTTCCTCAATCGGCTCATGCACCCGCTAGCAGGGCATGCTCCTGGTTTGCTGATTTCATTTAGTAAATTGACACCAGGATAATGAAATGACATTTCAACGCATCATTTATGAATATCTCTCATTGTGAGAAGGTGGTCCAAACAGAAAAGTCCTGCTTTATTTGTCGCACCCCCTGCCCTCTTCTGCTCTTCTTCTTGTGAGGCAGAGGGACTTTACAACTGATGTGATTTTTTTATTGGGCATAAAACAATGTAATTTCTCCTGCTGACATGATGGATGATGCTTTTTTCTGCAGCACACCCACTATCCACAGTTTGAGAGTAAGAGGTCTCGCAGGAAGGCCTCACAGGAAGGTCTCGCAGGGGTCTGTATGATCATTCCCTGATGGAGTTCCACAGCAAGGCTGAAAACATCATGCAGGCCCTGGTGAACAGCGGGAGCTGCAACACCTTTGCGTTCTTCACTTCAGATAATGGGTCAGCATCCTCACCAGTGATGCTCTCAGCAGAACCAGGAGCTGTGGCCTGGCTGACCTTTCAACTTACTCCTTGAGGGAGAATGAAATGAAAATGAAATGTTTTGTTTGCCATTTGTACAAGTACAGGAACATTGGAATGCTTCTTTCTCACATATCCCATCATGCTCTCCTATGAGACACACACAAACACACACACAGAGTGAAGCTTTGGGCACCAGTGCAGGGCCGACCACTTACCCAGCGCCCGGGAGCAAAGCTTGCTGTTAGGTACTGGAAGAGAAAACTCCTGGCATCTTACTCAGGAGGTTCTGTTCCCTCCTGCTGTTGTCTGATGTTACGACCAGACAGAAAGGAGAAAATCCACACAGCAGTTCCAACTAGCCAGGGTTTATTTAACAAAACAAACAGGGAGAACCAAAAGATAAAGGGAGTGCAAGGGGTCAAAACGAAACATAAATCAAGGCAGGGAACAACATTGGGAACAACAATACTAAAGGCAGGGGGGGAAACATGGGAAGCTACAATAACTATCATTGGATAACTATCATGACTACAACTAAGAATCACATTGCTACACAGGGAAACAACTACAATGAACCAACATAGAACAGAAAAAGAATAGGCACTTAAATACACTATGAATAAGCCTAGACAGGGCACAGGTGAGAACCATAACAAATCAACTGATCATTTACGGCTCGGGGCAACAAGGAACAGGTGGGGTAGTTACAGTTAACAGGCACAGAGAGGTCAATTATCAGATAGGGAAAAAGGACCAAACATTAAGGGAAACCAAAACCAGGACAATCAAATAACATGGAACAAAGAACAAAAACAAGAAACTGTAACTGAAATAGCAATAAAGCAGAACAGAAAACCAATCAACATTAAATAAGTTGTAATTGGCCCATTAAGCCACACGGCAGCCCAAGGAACAGAAAAGCACACTAGGGACTTAGGGCTACAAGACAGGAGGGAACAGGATGGCCAGCGACACCTGCTGGCCAAGCAGGGACAAAACACATGGAACAGGGCCAGACCTGCACTGACCCTGACAGCTTGCTGGCAAATCATCTTTCCCTTTTTTCCCGTTTCATGAGCCACTCTGTATAAATGATGTCGATATGAATCGCTATAAAGTCTTGCCAAGTGTATAAAAATAAATTGAATTGAAGACACAAAAAGCCACAGATAAAACCATCCTTTTGTTTGTTAATGAAGACATGTCTTAAGGCAGGTTTGGTGAAGCATAGCATTTCAGGTCCTAGGCTGCACTCGGGGTGAGGTTGGGCTCCTTTTCCAAAACTGAAGTAATATTCAGACAGGGACATTCACTTCTGTCATTTCCATGTTCTGTCGCCTTAAATGCCACTATTATCATTATTTTGTGGCTGTGTGTTATGCATGGCCGCCCGTTCTTCATGTTTCATAATGATTGCGTCTGCTAGATGGATTCCGGATATAGGCTTTCTTTTTGAACACAAAGTAGAAAAAACTCGATCTTATGATCACTGTCACCTCAGGTATTGATTCTGTTTCACAAAAGGTCATATTTTAGCCATAGTTTTTCCCTTCATCTTTTGATTGATTCAATTTAAGCTGAGCAGCCTGATGCTGAAATGGGGTTATTGATGTCATTTACTTTTCATATGTGAAGACAGCAGATAAAACAGTGATTGAAGCGGTTCATTGACCTGCTTTTATCTGTAAAATATGCATACTGAGCATTTCAGCTGGGTGGGAGACAAGGGATGGGGGATGGGGGGGCGGGAGACGGAGGTCAGTGTATGGGGGGGACGGCATATGGGGGAGGGGGGGCGGAAATGTGACTGGGGGCACAGGAGACAGTCTGAGAGTTTACTTTCCCCCCCAGAAAGGGCCATGCCCCCTAACCCTCTAAGCAGACAGATGGGGGGTGTAATGTCACACAGAAACGCTTCAGGTCAGGTGTTTCCTCTGCTGGATGGGTATACGGGCTCCTGACCTCACAGTGCTGTGGCAGCTGGCTGTCATTTCCAAACAGAAGAGTCATGTGAGGATTGTTGTTAAATAAAGTAAAAACTGATGGGATGAAATGTGAGGTTTCACAAGCTAGAATTAACTACTTAGAGGAGGAAGCTGTTTTGTTTAATGTTGAGCTGGTGTTTGAGGGCAGTGTGTGACCCTGAAGCTGTTCTTCTGTGTATGTATAAGCACGGTGTTGCTCTGGCCTGTTAGAGGCCAAACGGGAGACCTCAGCAGCTTCGAACAGGTTCAGCCTGCCGGGACCTGCGGATTCGCTAATGATTCACATGGAGCACGGCGCAAGTGTCATGTCGGCCTGGGTGAAGGCCCTGCTGCCCCCTTTTAAGCCGCGGGAATCTCGCATGTACAGATCCCGATGGGAACTGGGGCGCTGCCAGATTCCTGGGAAATTGTTCCAGGCTGTTGTTGGCTTCGCTTGTGTGTTGCTATTTTGGAAGTTTGCTGAAGGGCTGCGCACAAGAAAACTGAACTTGCAGAATTGTGATAATTTGTAGGTGGATGTATACCACAAAACTACCCATTAGCACTACAGCATAGTGATTCTAATGTGGAAAGCAGTAAAAGTTCTTGTGTTATTTGCAGTTCCAGAAGGAACAACCAATATTGTTATCACCTATGTGAGAATTAATATAAATTATAATTAATATATACATTTATATAATAATATAAAAATGAGATTATGAGATATCTGAGTTCATAGTTCAGTTTGTCACTGTGTAAATGTGAATAGGGGCTCATTGTCTTGATGTAATGAGATCTTGATGTGGAGTTCCCTGTGGTGCATGCAGATCAGTATACAGTCGTATAAACGCACCAAGAATCTGCAGAGATATTGTGTAAATGTGAAAAGAATGCAACAGGGGCAGCTCTGTAAGATGGCACCCCCTCAGGCCCCACACCACAGTTCTTGGTTTGTTAATGAGCGCCGAGCCTCGTTTCTGAGCGTAAGATGCAGGGCGCGGAGAACTGGTAGCTATCTTAGCAAACCTGCAGGCCGAGGCCACGCCCCATAGTTCAGCGAGGGCTCGACGGGGGCGGGCCGGCGGTAAATGGAAACGTGCCGCGACGCAGGTGTGCGGTGACCTTGAGCCGCGCCCGTGCCCTCCGGGGCCGCGCTCTGATAAGCGTGCCGGCTGACGCTCTGCCAGGGAGGCCGGCGCGGTCATAAATGCACGTGTGCTCCTGGAGTTTCAGACTGGCTTCTGGAAATGGGTGGGGGGGGTCACGCCTGGATGCCGGGAAGCTGGCGAGCACTCCACCACGCTATGTCGACACCCAGACTGCCTTCAGAAGCGGGTTTGATGTGTGCCGAAAGTCACTTGTGTAAACCGTGGTATTCACAGAACAAAAGTTTTGTTTGGACTGAAGTGCCAGGTTTTCAGGCCTGCCACACTTTTCCACTGAGACTTTTGGGCAGATTCTGGAGGACACGTAATATTCACCCTCAAGGCCAGCAATTTCCCCTGGCCTGAGTCACAGGGCACTCCCTTGTAGCCTGCAGGTCAGCAACGAGGCCCTGTTCAGTTTGGGGGGGAGGTGAGCGGAGCCTCCAGCAACCCCCTGTCACGCAAGGTGCCCTGACCCCATACGCTCAGGGCAGTGTCAGCAACGTGCTTTGTCCCCTGTGTGAGTACCGCCTTTGTTGACTTGGTTACCTTGATTAACAGGCACTTTAAGCAGGTATCACAGGACAATGCATTTCCTGTGTTCTGTCTTCCCCTGATATTTGATATATCTTTTATCTAACTGTGGGACTGTGGTATCTGCATCTCCCTGTCCTTGTGGGTGGGGGTCCTGGTTAATCAACTGGAGTTGATATTTGGTTACTGGCCCTCTTTGTGTAATGTAATAAGCTTAACTTAGTCGGGGATTTTAATGTGTGTGTAAGATCTGAGCAATCATTGAGTCCAGGGTTACCCATCCTTAAGTTAGGGACCTAGCTGGCCTCTCCAAGGCTGCTGTGGTATCGGTTAGGAAAGAACATAGAGGAATGTGGAGAGTTCATGTGGCGTGGACTCGTGGAGTGGGAGCTCATGGGACATTGGTGTAAACATTTACTTGCTAATGGTTTTTTCCCTCTGGTTTACTATAAATGCATTTTTAACACTTAAGAAAATGTCAGCTTTTTCTGCACCTTTAGCCAGTTCCAGGAGGATCTGTTGGCATGTATTTAATTGTTTCATTCACAAATCCCACCGTCATAAATCTGGTGCCCGACTGGGTCACAGGATCTAGATGTTTCTGTTGTCCCATTTCAACGTGCTGTTTCAATTATTAGTTTGTTTACACTGAATAATTGCTTTAACATTTAGGGGAGCTGACTGACCGGTCAACATGGATAATCCAGGATTGAAGGGCAGTTACTTTTTCTTTCAAAAGTGAAGATTAATGTTGTAGGAAAAAGTGACATTCATCTGGATAGAGCAAAATTTAATTATAATTAATAAACCTAACTTTACATTGTTCAATGGCAAACCTTTTACGGTAAGTGTGAAAACATCATAACCTCAAGCTGAAAGACCAACTCCAAAACATGTAGTCATGTTTCCTGGAATTCTCTGAAAATAATACGTTTACTTGCTTACTGGATGTTGTTGAGTGTCTGTCTCGTTTATAACTAAATGTAAATGTGTACCTCAGTAATGAAAATAAGCCCAGGCTAGCTACCTGCTTTGTGTGGGAAAATACTTCTATACTCTTTCAGTAATGGGTGTTTCTCTGTATTCTTCCTTCCCTCACGCGATATAATCCAGCCACAGACGTCCCCTTTCTGCGGGTGTAGCCGTCTCTCTCATTCCAGCAGCTAATTCCACGCTGAAGTCACCTGCGTGCCTTTAGGGATCTGCCTGGTCTGATCTCCCCGGGATTAACTTCCCAGGGCCCTGTCTGAGCTGTACCAGCCACTGGCACACAGCCTTAATCAGATCGCCTAAGTGGAAAACCTCGGCATGTGTCTGCGTTTCTCAATCGGTTAACGTGTCTGGTTCTGTTCCACATCTTGTTCGCTCTCCGGGTGCAAACATCTGTTTCAGAACAAGCACATCAGGGCGGAGAAATCAGATCCTGGACAATTAAGAACTTCTTGGTTTTAATGCAAGTAACCAATAGCTCCTGGGCTATACCTAGCTAGCCTGGGCTAATCTTTCTACTGAGAGAAGCGTTTGGATGGCTGTGCCTTAGCTTTGCACTGTCCTGGGGGTGTCTTTCTCCCAGTTAGTGTTGCTCTTAGTGCCAGTATCTGCTCCCTGATGCATTCCTTTTCCATCTCTTGTGTGAAATGGTAACCCTTCCCATTCTGTCTCTTTCCCCAGTAACGTTTGCTCCATCTTTCAAGGCCGCCCCTCCGCCCTTCTGCCCGCCCCTCAGCTGGCCGCGTTTGGCCCCGCCCATGGCACGTGGCGCTTGCCTGTGAAAAGCAGCCAAGCTGGACCCCGCGGCCTCCCTCCATAGTGCCCCGGCCTTCGTCCTGCCCCCTCCCAAGCCTCGCCGCCTGCAGCCAGGTTCTGCCGTTATCCCCGGCATCTGCGAGGAGCAGTACGTGAGCGAGGATGCCGCCCCGGACGACGTGCCCCATGTCATCATCCACAGGGATGCGGGGACCATCACTGGTATGCAAAACTCCGTCCCCCTTGGCTCTGCGCGTCTCCTGATTGGTAGCTGCATGTGCCTCAAGTCTCCCTGGGGTAACCGTGGGGAATATGGGAGCCTGAGACCAGATCCTCGTGGTGTGCAAGGACTGGGCATGACCCGTTGAAACGTTACACTCCCCGATTAAAGCTTGACATTTACTGAGTATAGTCCAAGTCTAGAAAAATTGCATTAAAGTACACCAGCAAGTTTTCAGATTTTGAAATTTGTCAGCTGTTTATCTTCAGTGGCTTGCCTGTTTGTGTGTAGTGGGGGGTTCAGTATGTGAAGTATTCACTTGGGCTTTAATCAAGCTGTTGCTGGTTTTAAAGACCCCCCCCCCCAATATACATAGATATAAAAGTCACCCACATGTAGGAATCCTGCAGTTACCCTGAGAAAAGCCCTCTTTATTTTGAAATGGACAATGATTTAGCAGAAAGCACTGTCTGGCGTTCGTTCAGAGGTTTCAAAGCGTGAATAAGACCCCCCCCACCCCAGCGCCTGTTGCAACGTGACTCAGAAAAGGCCGGCCAGTATTTTTACTCTCCATATCACAAGTTTTTCCGAGGAGTGACTTAAAAATAGACCGGGGCTGTAGTGCCGCCGAAATAAATCGGCGGATGTTGGGACTCGGCCGTGCGGCTATACAAGGCCAACACTCTGATTTATGTACACTGCTTACAAATAAATACTTCATTAAAGTGTGATGTGCACTGATCTAATAAGTCGACTAATCCTGGTTTCCATGGATTCCGAAAAGATTGATAACTGCCATCCCCTACATGCCTTATAACTGTTTATGCAAAACCCCAAGTGAATCTTGTAATGGCCACTGCAGACTGTTCCTGTGCTCAGTCGTGTCGGGACACTGTACCGGGCCCTGAGCAAACTGAGTTGGTACCAGATGAGGCAGGGCTGCTAGCTCTCAGGCATCTGGCGTGACTCTGACGCTTTCAGACTCTCACGCAAGAAATCTTATGGAAAACGTATAATATTCCATTATAACCTAAAATTAGCTGCATCAAAAGCGCTGGGGTAGTTTGCAAACCCTACAGACTATTTACAAGGTAATAACACTGTTGCATGCACGTAAATGCGCGTGCTTGTGTGTGCAGACTTGTCTCGGATTGAAAATCTCCCTCCAGCCCGCTGACCGAAGCTGGCAACCCTGATGAGGTGACTAACAGCTTGAGGGCAGGCCAGACCTCCTTAGTGTGAACAGTCACACAGCACCGACTGCTGCGTGTGCAAAGCAGCTGCAATGTTACATGATGAAATATGACTGGGAGCGGGCGTTTCCTTCTCGGACGCAGACGTACCACTTACGGAAAACGAGGAGAGATATGATCGCCGTTTTACAGCCAGAAGGACGATAACTTCCCATAAAACAGCGCAGTAGTTGAGGCTGCCGCTTAAAGCTGCCGATATACAGCATTTCGATATGCGGGACTGTATTAATACAGATTAATATAATGGCGATTTGCAATCAGAGTGTTAAAATTGCATGAAATTGTATATAATGCAATAATTTGGGTGGGAATGAAAATAAAAATAAAATATCAGCTGTTTAACTCACAAAAAAGCAAGCTTAATTAGGGCTATACTTTACCAGCCATTTAATTTCTGCGAGGGTTATGGCTGTAAAATGCAGAGAAATGTATTTTTATTGTACTTTGTACTTTTATTTACGTTCCCCTCCTCATCACTGATCCGTCATTAAAAAGCAAACTTTGGATGTGTAGGGCTGGATGTGTAGCGCTGCCCCACCTTTTCCCAGCTAACAATTTTTCATTTGTTTATCGACTGAGGAATGGAAACGTTCAAAGTGTCCAGTTTTCCAGATGTTCCCAGGATGTTATCCAACTACAGCTGCTACTCAAGCTAAAAATAATAACCTGTGATAAATAATGGGCATGGTGGCATAAATTGTGGCTTTTCTGTTTCCAAGGACATGGGTTCAAAGCTAGATGGCGCATTCGCAGCACACACATGTAGCTCCATTATAAAGTGTTTTTTATTATAAACAGTGTTGTGGAAGTTACTCACAAAGTAATCCATTATAAAATTATAAAATAGTACTTTTCAACATTAATAATGTTGGAATGATGTTTAGGTTATGTTTTTGTGCTAACATTGACGTAGCCTTTGTTAAAATTCGAAATGGAGAAATAATGTTCCATTAATGTTACAGTACGCACTTTCTCTGCCAGCTTTGAGAAGACCTTTACATAAGTTGGCTAAAGTTCTGGGAACGTTCCCTCTTAGCTGGGTTAGAATCGATGCTAACCAGCAATCCCAAACTTATGTGACCGTATGAAACGACTGTGATAACGAAATTATATACACTGTATATATAATGTTTGAATTCAGGAAGCCACGCTTGAATTTGTTTGACTGTGTGCATAGGGCCATTATCATGAGGGAAAAGTATTTGCACAATCGGGTGTGTCTGACCCCATAAAATGGCCTCATATTCCTTGGCCATTATAAGACAATGCAGAGCAATAATCCGCGATAATGACTCCCCCGAGGTGTAGCTTACAGGGTGAAAGCTGCCTCGATAGGCTTGTTTTTTGTTAGGTTGTTTTTCCCTGTGGCTCAGGGGTCCCGGTTTCATGCCCCTTATACCAGGTTATGTGCCTGTGTGCATTGGCTTTGGATACAAGTGGTTTCTGAAAAGCAGCCCTGCCTTAAGAGCTGGCTTTGCCAGGCTCAGCATGTGCAGTCTTGCAGACTGTCATTTTACCATTTATGTGACCCTAACTGAGACGGGGGGGGTTCTAACAGCTGGAGGTTGCCTTGTGGCAGCAACACATGGTGCCCCAGTGCTGAATAACAGAGGCCCTGGGCATTCATGCAGTCAAGGCCACACAAGGACTATACTAAGATCTAAGTGAGTCTGTGCTGCCCTTGACTGCCCCCTAGTGCACACTGCTGCTGCTGCTGCTGCTGCTGCTCACTGCTGCCCCCTGCTGTTCACTTCTTCATTTTGGTGACTCTACTTATGGACTAAACACCGCTCCAGGCAGCACATAATAGCTGGGGACACTGTGCCTTTGTAAATCAGATCCGCTTAACTCCAAACAAGCCTCTCATGTGGAGTTCTACCGGGTGCTATATATATATATATATATATAAATATATATAAAATATACACACACACAAACAAATACAAACAGGCTGATCACATGTGTCAGTTTGTAACCAGCTAGAAATCCTGGTATACAGTTCCACATTTACATTTTGGTAGTTCCATTTGAATTTTACATATCTCGGCTTGCATAAATTATGTATAAATTGCAATTATATATTTCAAAGACTGATGGGAGAGATGTATAAATCTCATAGCAGCATATTCTGAAGCATGTTTATATTGAGATATTTGCTTGTGGATGTTCTGTAGCACCGGGCTGTGTCCTGCTCTCTGTAGTCAGTAGTGATTCCGCTGCTTTCTTTAAGTGAATGAAATGCTTTGTTGAAATCGGGGTCATTATGAAATCAGCCATTGAATCGTTCCACTCTGCACGTATCGGAGGTGGAGTTTCTCCCTTTTTTGCCTTAATTGCTTGCAATCGGCACATGTCGGCATGTTTACCTTGACATCATCAGATATCAGGCGTTAGTATCTGGAGTGAACACAAAGGTCAGCCTGCCCGTGGAATCTGTCAGGAGCTGCACTTTGTCACATCTTGTGTAATTTTCAGCAGACCACTCCAAGTTAAAATAAACACTTTCTTGCATTCCCTGTGCCTTTCTAGGTAAGATTGGCTACTTTTATAGTTGTGGTCTTACTGTCTTGGCCCTCTTCTGGTCATTTGGGAGGCTGCCTTGGACAGTTTAATCCTCTCACCAATCCAGTAATCTGCCGGTGGTGTTCCTCCATACTTTGCATATCAGGAAAGCCGTAACTGGCACAGGGTGGATGGAGCCTGATCACTCTCAGCCGTGTGGCAGTGGGTAGAGTGCAGGTGAGCTGGCCGTGACCTTTCGGGTGACGGCAGACGCTGAATTTCAGTTTCTTTGCGGGGCAGCATGTTCATGATGGAGGCACACGTCTGCATTAGCGTTACTTTTTTCTGTCTCTCCTATAAAGGTTGGGGCATATGATGCGACCACCAGACTGTATGTGCTATACTCCAGCGCCAGACTGTATGTGCTATACTCCAGCGCCAGGCTGTATGCGCTATACTCCAGCGCCAGGCTGTATGCGCTATACTCCAGCGCCAGGCTGTGTGCGCTATACTCCAGCGCCAGGCTGTATGTGCTATACTCCAGCGCCAGGCTGTATGTGCTATACTCCAGCGCCAGGCTGTATGTGCTATACTCCAGCGCCAGACTGTATGTGCTATACTCCAGCGTCAGGCTGTGTGCGCTATACTCCAGCGTCAGGCTGTGTGCTCTATACTCCAGCGCCAGACTGTGTGCGCTATACTCCAGCATGTTAAAGTTTCTACTTCACTGTGCAAATAGACCTTCTTGTTTGGCAGCTTATATGTTTATAGTTCTCTTTAGGTGCTTGCCTGATTTTGAAAAGTATCGCCTTTCTGTATCAAAAGTAAAAACTAATGACAGTGAACCCCATTTTCTGTGAGGTGCTGTGGGAACTGGAATGTACTGGGCTCTATATACTCGCACATTTTGGAATGCAGTTAAAATAAAGTTCAGGGATCCAGTGATTTTGGCCTGATATTATATATAGTAAATGTGTATTTCTTTTGTTTTGATCAAGACTCTGGTTTTCACAGATATTTTTCTCACTCACAGATGCTGTGTTTGTGTACCTTTGATGCTTTGACAGCTCCCCCTGCCTGTGCCTGATTTTACGTGTGTGTGTGTGTGCCCTCGCCGTGTATAATTCCCCCCACGTTTCCCATGCCCGTCCTCAGTATTTGTTGCATAAGGTTGTCTCCTTGGATATATTGCGCTGCATGGCCCAGCACTGGCTGACTGTCACCATAGGAACGGTTTGCTTTAAGAAAACAGTGGCTGCGCTCAGCGCTGTCCTCGCGTGGTCCGATCGCGGTGGTGCCATGCTGGCCTGAATAGGCCTGACTCACATCCTGCCCCCCACCCCCAAGGCAGGACGGGGCGGGTGCTGAATTGCAGCGCTTTGGTGCTGCTGTGTGCCTCTCAGGGTTTGCATTTAGGCAGCCACTCATGTGGTGGCTAAGAGTGTGGACCACAATGGGGTCTGTCTATGTGTACCCCGCACTTCCAGCTCATTCAGCATTAGCTGGAATTAGACACAGTACCCCCCCAGCCTCTAGCTTTCCTTCTCTGCACCCCCCCACCCCACCCCACTCACACACACACACACACACACACACACACACCCCATCTCACTTTCTGCGCATTAAAGGAGTCGCTTTGTCCCACTGTCACTTTAAAAGGCACGATGGGGATGTTTGTCCCAGAGCCACGCTATAAGGTACAAGATGGACCCCCCCCCCGGCCATTCCACTTTTGCTATGGAGGCTGTTTGTATCTCCCAAAAGGCCATAGATAACAGGGGAGGCTGAGTAATATTTAACAGCCCCCGAAGCAAGCGTTTTCCCTCGGCTGAGCTGCAATTTACACTGTGATTACCCACCCGCCTGTAGCCAGCCTCTGTTTGCTGTATGCCTCTGCCTGACTGTGTCTCCATAGTACGGCGCATAAAGTGCAATGCATGGTTGCCGTGGTGATGTCCCTGCTGACGTAACGCGATGCCAGCACGGACGTCACGCTGCCGTAATGCACGTTTGCCGTGGCAGTTGTTGGAACTAAATCACAGCACTGAGCCACCTGTTAACGCGCTGGACAGTGAAATTCAGGTTTACGATTTACGGCATTTAGGGTTTATCTATTTACTTTTTCACCCCAAGTTCAGCTTATATTTATCTCCTTAGCTTCAGTGTCGGGGCAGAGTTTAGATCAAATTCCCCTCTCACTGGACACCGTTGCGATGCAGGGACCTCAGGCGTGCAGAAGAGGTCGTCTGGCTGAGTAAAATCCCAGAAGCCCCTGGGGTCTGTGCATGAGGGGGTGAACTTGGCCTCGTGGTGACGGATCCATGTTTGGCTGGGGGGCGGCTGTACCATGTGACCGACGGCGTCGGCATGCTGGGCATGACTGCACAGTGAGGCAGCGAGCGCCCTCCCGTTCCTTCACCCCCGTCTCTGTCTCCGTCCGGCAAAGCAGAAAATGTAACTCTACATGTGCCGAGGCAGCGCGAGAGCCACCAGAAGCATGAGTGAGTACCGGGCTGGCTTCGGGTCCCGCCGTGGCTGAGTCGCTGGCCGTGCCTGACCATGCTGCGTGACGGTGACTCTCCGTGACTTTGTGAGACCCACGCGGGCTCTGCTGTCATTCGCTTTTTAAAAAACCACTCGGAAACTTTTAAAATAACTTTCAAACTGACATTTTTTTAAGCTGTCAATGTTGGGTTTGTTATGGAAACACTTTTTGATCGCAAATAAGTAGCCTGTTTTTTTTTTATCAGAAGTGTAAAAATATTTTGATGCAGTTTCAGTCTCGCTGACACGCGCTGTGTATATTATGAAACCCGCCCGCTTTCCTGTGGCCTGCAGCTTGGGCGTGAAGAAGCCTTGTGTCTGGATTACTTTGTGGCCTTTTCAGTTGGGATACGACTCTGTGTGATTGGGGATCTCAGCCGGCATGGGGGCTGTCGAGGGGAGGGAAGGACAGTGGGGGAAAACCAGCTGCCCAAAACATGCCTATAAATACAGTGTGTGAATGAGCTGCAGGTCACTTGCAATATCAAGGGCCCGCTGTCAACTCGCTTCACCAAATACTCATGTGACTATGTTGCTAGGAGACAAAGAAGAGGCTGGACCAACTCCAGAGTTTAGTTTTGATTATAATGATATGCGGCTCGTCTGCCACAATGTTTTGGACATGTGTGTGATCTTGAAAAGCGTGGCTGCCCTGATGTCTGTGGCTCATTCACACTGTCTATTCTAACCTACATTTTAACTTTATTCAGGAAAGTTCCGGTAATTCTACTGGTGTCAAAGAAGGCATTGTTACTCTGCCCATGCAGATGTTTGGAGTGTGACCCGTGGGTTTTACACACTCAGCTAGAAGGTGACCATCAGCATCTGCGATTTGAGCATGAAATCTTCCCGCCATCCTTGTAGTCCCACTGAATTATGGGAGTTTTTACGTAAACAAAAATGTTCTGAGGGCAGAATTGGTTGAGAGAGAGAACCAATCAGATTGTAAAGGAGGTGGGTCCAAGCAACTAGAAGAGGCAGGACCAACCAATCGGATGTTTTGGCGGTTTGGGGTGGGGGGGATCACTTTGTGGCTCAGTCACACAGCGTGTGCTCTCATGAAACCACACACATGCTCTGGGGGATTCTGGGATTTTCTACATATCCACATGTTCCAGTCGCTGACCCTCCCCACTGCAGTCCTTAATAAGGTCATCCATTACAGATAACCGATTACCACGCAGCAGGCTTTGATCTTTGGTCGCTGACTTCTGGCCTCTACGTCTCCTTCTATAATCTCATCATGTTTTTACCGGTAAATTGAATGTACCTCCCCCCCGCCGCGATTCTGCAGGTGGGGTTCTGAGGTACCCCATCCGCCCCTGGCATTATGACTGGGCTCATTAGCTGATGGTCCCTCATGGCCCAATTCACCCGTGTCAGTGGCACGGTCTGTCTGGCTCTGAGGGGGCGCTATGTCTGGGAGGACAGCGCAGCCCGGTGGATGTCTGTCCAGAGGCAACCAGCTTTCATGCATGCTAGTGTTATTTTTAACTGCTGCCCTTTTAACGGGGATGAAATGCAGTAAGTTATCAGTAATATTAGTAGTAATATCAGTAGTACTGCCCTGGGGCTCTGCATTTCCTCAGGGATGGGGAATGGGGCGAGTGTAGCGGGTTAGGGTTAGACAACCTTAATTACACCTCCGGAGCTGTGTGTGCACACAGACAGACACTGGCAGATGGACAGACAGACAGACACTAGCAGATAGACACATTGGCGGACAGACGGACATGCACGCACACAGACACACACAGACAGACACATATACATGCACACACGGACACAGACAGACAGACACACATACATGCACACACACAGACACAGACAAACACACGCACATACAGACACATACACGTACGCACAAAAATCTCACGCACAAATTCTCCCAAATCCATACACACACAGACAAACACAAGCACATACAGACACATACACGTACGCACAAAAAACGCACGCATAAATTCTCCCAAATCCATACACACACAGACACACACGCACAGAGCCATACACACGCAGGGGCGTTGTGACCTTTAAATGACTGTAAAGCTAAACATGCTTGACCAGGAACAAGTCTGAAATGACTTTTGGTGACGGCTGATTTATGCCGTATTCATGCAGTTGCATAAGTACGTTAAGGGTGAACAGTAATGGGTAATGAGGGATATATGAGTAGATTTGCTTGCTCCTTGTGTTGTGACTCTTGGCCCGGCTGCACCTCCCCAGTACCTGCACTCTCTCCGGAGGGGGGCAGTAACCTTCAGACAGGTCACAGCTGAGGCAGAACAAAGGGCAATACCCCCACCTGACGCCGGGAGCTGGCGTTACTCCTCCTACTGCCGCACGCCCATCTTCCTCTTATTTATCGTGACCTCAATAGCCGAACAATTGGAGACCTATGCTATGACATTTAGGTGAGCCAACTTGTTGATAATTTCTCTTAATAACTGAACTGGCTTTACTGGACTTTGTGTATGTGTACAGTGTGTCAAACTGGTGCAATACCTCAGCTTTCCACTAGAGGTCAGGACATACCCCCAGAATGGGAGAGTCCACAGTCTTTTTGCATATCTCATCTGATTAGATCCTATGGTCCAATGGAACTGTAGGGAAAGGAAAACGGACACCGTCAGACTAAACCTCTGTGTGCTAATGGAAAAAAATAGAAAAAAAATAGATAAGGGAAGTAGGTGAATATCTAGAAGCACGTACAAAGGTTGGCCACCATTAGTGGCTGCTTGTATCTCATTAGCTGTTACTGTATTTAGGAGGCTATGTACGTGAGCTGATCTCTCTACCTTCTCACTCACATTCTCTGCAGTGGTCTTGCCTTAACCACCCCCCCACCCCGTTTCCCTCCCCCACAGACGTGTGTAACAGCACGGATCTCCCAGAGGTTGAGATCATCAGTCTGCTGGAGGAGCAGCTACCTCACTACAGGCTGCGGGCGGATACCATCTACGGGTACGACCACGACGACTGGCTGCACACACCGCTTATCCCGCCGGACGCTGGCCTCCACCTCACCACCGAGCAGATCGAGGAGACCCTCAAGTACTTCCGTAAGAGCCTCCTCGCGTGCTGATTGGTCTGCTGACACACACCTCCGTACCACACGGGGACACATCTGCCATGTACACTGGAGTTTCCCAACCCGGTCCTCAGGGACCCCAAGACGGTCCACTTTTTGGTTCCTCTTAGCTTCCTACTGGAGGAGCAAAAACATGGACCGTCTCTGGGTCCCTGAGGACCGGATTGGGAAATAGTGATTCAGACAAATGGAAATAACAGTGAAAACAGTCCAATGTTTATATAAGTTACTTAGTAAATGTATATGTTTATATATATTGCAGGTTATTATTCCACTGTAACTATCAGCGTTAAAAGCAAGCAGCATGCCTGTAATTAGTATAAAGACATTGACTGTGATACAGGTAAATAGTCCCTACATATTACTTTAAAAGGCATCGCTACAGTTACTTAAAAATACTGTATATGCTCTAATCCAAAGTGATATATCGGGAGAAAGCAGGGCCAGCCAGTCTTTGGGGCAATTGGGGGTTAAAGGCCTTGCTCAGGCGCCCAACAGTGAAATCACTCTGCCAGCCATGAGATGTGAACCCGTAACCTTCCGATTCCAGGCACAGCCACACAGAGCTATACCGTACAGTTTGGGTTGACAGTGCATTGACTATGGTGTGATGGTGGCTTTGCTCTCCTATTCGATATACAGCCCGCTGACTCGGGTAGACTTTCCAAGTGCTCGTTTTTGCTGTCCTCTGATTGCTGTGGTCAGGCACACAGGACGCTCGCTACAACAAAGCCATGCGATCAGCTGGGACGCTGGGTGCATTCAGATGGCCCTGGCCACCCCCCTGCCTCCTCTCCACCCCTTCCTGCTTATGCCAGACTGCTGGAGGAGGAAACATCTTGCTTGCCTGTGTGGGTGTAGTTGCTTGCCCATCCTGGCCTGGGGGCTCCAGATCCATTTCATGCCTATATATTTAAAGCTGTATGTTCTCTTCTGTTCGCTGCTGCAGGAACCTATACTTAAGGCACTGGACTCATTGACCTGTACTCAATGATCTTTACTCACTGCCCTATACTCACTGACCTATACTCAGGGCCCTATACTCACTGACCTGTACTCAGGGCCCTATACTCACTGACCTGTACTCAGGGCCCTATACTCACTGACCTGTACTCAAGGTTCTATACTTACTGACATATACTCAAGGACATTTACTTACTGCCCTGTATTAATTGACCTATACTCAAGTACCTTTACTCACTGACCTACACTCAAGGCCCTGTACTTACTGACCCATACTCAAGAAGCTTTACTTACTAACCTATACTCAAGGCCCTATACTCACTTACCGTACTCAAGGCCTAATATACTCATTGACCTATATGTAACACCCTATATAGTCACTGACCTATACTCAAGGCCCTATATACTCGTTGACCTGTACGTTAGACCCTATACTTACTGACCTGTACTCAAGGACCTTTACTGACTGCTTTATACTCACAGCCCTATATTCAATGAACTATACTTAAGGACCTTTACTCACTGACCTAAACTCAAGGCTGTATACTCTAGGACCCATGCTCAAGGACTTATACGCACTGACCTGTATTTTAAGGACCTTTACTCACTGACCTATGCTCAAGGCTCTATACTCTAGCACCTATATTTAAGGACTTATACTCTCTAATCCATACTCAAGGACAAATACCAAAGCACTGCATACTTCAAATTCAGTTATCCTGGCTTCCTGGCATGTGGAAACAGCACTCAGTCTCATATTATTCCCTGTTTGGATTACGTTTGGAAACAATTCAGACTACATTTCACTTTGTGATAGTGCCAAGGATTCATGGGTAATCTAGAAATGTCCAGGATACGTAGTTGGATGGATGGACGGATGGACAGAGTATTGTCAGTGCTGATTCTGCGGCAGGAAGGACGTAATCTGGGCGATGTTAATGTGTTAATCATCTGAACATGTTTCTGTCGTTTGGCATTCAGTATTGACGATTGTCATCAAACCAGATCAGTTTTTACCGATCCTTCGTGACCAAATCTGGTTCATTATTGTAAGATTTCAGGATCTATGGATCATTTTTAGCTTTAGGAATAGGTGCTGCTTCAGGTGATTCATGAGCATTTGCGTCTGGATGTTCTGGGCAGCTTTGTCAGCGGTCGATGGTGAGTCAGTGTCCTGCAGCCGTGACAGCGAATGACCCGACGGAGTGTCATCAGGACCCGAGTCACTGCAATTCCCTACATGCTCCTATGGTGAATGCTGCACCAATAGCCTTTTAGTCTGAAGTGACCTCCACATGCCAGATCCATCTAAACGGGGGTGTGGACGCCCGTGCTCTGGCGGTACGTTTTGTAACGACACGGAGCTAAAGCGTAGAGATCCATCATGGGCAGACGGTGAAGCCTGCCTATGGGCCTTGTCGGATCTGCTCTGTGTGACACACCGTACGTCATGTGTTCTGTAAATCGTAACAGATCTATGCAGGCGAGCGAAGAAGCCCCACCCACACTCAGGGCGGAGCTTGACATCAACACGGTGGCGATCATAATGCGAGGAACATGCAGCTGGATGATCTTTAAAAACAAAACTGTCAGTCTGGTGCATTTTTGATATTCAGCTTATGGGAATACTCAAGCCTGAGCACCCCTAAGTCTGTCTACTCAGTCCCCGTGCTGTCAGCATTGTTCAGCCGCCTTCGTCAAGCCTGAACATCACTGTCCCTGTAAGGCTGTTTGCCCAGAGTCCCCACTCTGTCAGCCATATTGAGCTGCCTTCCTCGAGCCTGAACACCGGTGTGCCTTTAAAGCTGTCCGCTCAGAATCCCCACTCGACCACTATTTCCCAGGACACAGTGGCGATGGCTCTGGCGGCATGAGTAAGTCATGTGATCTCTGAGTCAGTGGGAGGGGCAGCTGGCCGATCTGTCACACTGTCACCCAACAGAGTGTCCCTCTGGGCAGACGACAAACAGAGATTCATATAGCGGAAAATTAATCACCACACTGGACATTCTTTTAATCTTAGACCTAGACAGTCATACTGTACCTATGCGAGATACACAGCATGATTACATTTTCACAGTGCTTCCAGTTTGTGTGGCTAATAAGGTTGTCTCCTTTTAAAATTTGAATTTGACCTTGCTGATTATTTCCAGTAAGCCGCAGCGTATGACCACACATCCCGACCCCTGTCCTGCCGTCCCGTCCTGCGGCCCTGATTGGCAGAGAGGACTAAAATCCCGACCTCTGTGTTAAATTAGCCGTCGTCCTGCACATGTTGCTGTCAGGCCCTTGGCTTTGCATCATTTCAGGGTACGGATGATGATGCGTTTCCTTCTTAAAGGGACCTTAAAGGGAGGGAGGGCCAGGCACTCATGTGGAATCTTGCCCTGATCCAGTCGCCATGGCAACCGCCCCTGGAAGATGATGTAGGCTGCATCTGCAGAGGGAGGGAGAGAGCGAGAGAGAGAGAGAGAGAGCGCGGGGTGGGGGCATGACGGACAGCCTCGTCGGGGGTGTGTCTCTGACGCAGCCTGCCGCCATTGGCTGCCCTCTCATCTGGCCTTCGCTCCTCCCCTGCCTGGTGGGATCCGGCACTGACTCAGCCGCTCAGAGCCTCGGAGCATGAAATCGGACACGCCCCTTTCCCAATAATGGGGCTTTCTGGCAGCCTGCCCCTCCCCCACCCGTCCCCCTCCTCTCCCGCCCCCCCGCGCTCCCACTTGGGCAGCAGATCGCGCGTGCGGACGGGAGCTGGCCCCTGCTGGAAGGCGGGCGGCGCGGAGGACGGCCTGCGATTCTCCTGACGGAACAGCATGGCAGATGGACGCTGATTATGCAGAGATTCGTCGAGGCGGATTACTTCGAGCTGGACTGGTACTATGAAGAGTGCACCGACGGTACGGCAACAGCCTTGGCGGGCTCCTACTCTCTAGCGCGCGTGATCAATGCAGCCGCTGTCCGTGGGGTGGGGTTACGCCGAGTGCCTGTCCGACCTCCTTCGCGCATATCCGCGTCTATCTGCGCCTGCATCTGTCCTGCCTGCAGCCTGCCCCCCCGTGTCTTGCGTATGACCTCCACGGTGTTTGGTGCGGTCGCAACATCGCATAATTTGGGGGGGGGGGGTGGAGAGTCACATTCCCGTCATGACGACCCCAGACGCACCACTCCCCGTGTCATCACGCACTGATGCGCGTCCCGGTGCGCTGTCCGCGTGTGTGACTCTGATGCAGCACCACGTGTCCCCACCGCCAGCCACAGCTATCGGATGGGCGGTGGTGGGGGGGGCAGCAGGTCCCGGAGCAGGTTTGCAAATGCAAATTGGCTGACAGGGACCCGGCTTGGAGGTCACATCACAACAGGCATTGAGACAGCTCAGACGCGCAAGGCTCCCGTCTCGCTTTTGCTCGTATCCCATGGCAGAGGCACGTAACAGACGGTTTCTGCCAGTGCGCTGGGCTCCATTCGATCGCTAGCTGCTGGATTTCGATTTTCTCAGGCTATTTAACCTGCCTCACATTCTAATGTGAATGTATGCCGGGTGATTTCATGCTGTTACATAATACTGCATGCAAAATGGCAGGTGTAGCGTTGGTGCTGTCTACACCAGGGTGACATTAACTCCACACGGTCTTTGTGGATACGGGGGGGGGGCTGCCCGCCTTGTGAAGGGCATACACCAGAATATCCATTCTCTGAGGAGGGAGGGTGTATTCATCTCCATCCTGTGGACTAGCAGCCCAGGGCTCATGTGCCTTTTGCTTTTTTTGGGAGCTTATAACCCAACGATAGGGGGGGAGCTTCCCCCCCCTGGCACTTCCGTGGCGCATTCCAGCTTTGGGCTTGTTGTTACTGTGGTGTCTCCATAGCAATACTTCATTATGCGCACAGAAATACTCTGTAGTGTAACAGCGCAAAACATCTCAGTGATCACAGGACTTCCTGCATCTTTTGGTTGTTGTTGAATTCAAAGTCTGCCCTGTGATTTCAAAATGCAGAGTTGCTGGTATTGCATAACCGTGCAGAGTAAGAACGACCCATTATCTCCTGTTAGTTACCAAACGCTCCTGTTTGACTCTCACTTTGCATAAATATGTGTGATAAGAGCAAACTGAGTCACCTGTGCATATCATCTGTGGCTCCACCCCCAGGAACAGGTGTATCTGTTTTGTAGTTTGATCTGCCTAGTTAAGTTTCCATGGCATTTCCTCAGACCATACCATTTTCCCTATATGGAGAGGGGAGGGCAGATGGATGTGTGAATACAAATATGTGTGAGTAAAAAATGTAAGACATTAGCACACAACATTGCACTACATTTGCAGAACCATCTAGATGTTTTTCCATTTTCAGTGAATCTGTTGTCGTACTTTGACTGGTTTACAGTGTGAGCCAATAAGGCACCCCTTCAGTTAAACTGATCCCTTCCTGCTGTGGTGGTTGAACACAAACAAAGCGCATGGGACAGAGGAACCGTGAGGGTGTGCCCGCCCGGGCTGGGAGCTCGGCTTGTCCTGGGTGTCTTCTAACCAATAGCAGCAAAAGCCATGATGGCGGTTCTGAAGGACCCTTCCTCCGTTACGGACCGCTAACACGTTAACGTGTGCAGATCATGTCCTCCTCGCCCCTGAGCTTTCCTGAGGAGGAGATCTTTGAGCTTAGCTGTTCTCCGGAGCCTCCTGACACGTCAGGCTCCCTGTGCGAATATGATGACGACGTGGAGGACCCGCTATCCCTACATGAAGGTAGCCTCTCTTCCTAGTTCTTCGATTTGTGGGTCATGTTCCCCCGTGGGCTCTGTGACACTGTAGGACTCCCTGGCTGGCATGTTTTTCCACCTCCTGTGTTTTTCCATAACCAAACTCTCTTCCTCTTCAGTTGTGGCTTTTCCAGCATGTCGACACGAGGTGTAAACTTAGGGGTGATAAACTGCTTGGTGCAGAGAGAGATGTCAGGGACTTATCTGCTGTCTGATGTCCTAACCTGAGGCCAGAAGCTGGTTTGTGGCTGTTATTATTGCTCAGTGACTGTATTGGCGTTTTGGTTTTATCTGAGTGGTATAGTAATGGCGATATCATCAGCTGGGAATGCAGTCCCCAGCTCCCCCCCGCTGCCACTCGCCGGCTTTCCTGACTGTGCCCTCCTTCTGTTTCTCCTCCATTTACCCATGCCGTTCTTCAAACGGATGTGCAGCACCGCGGTGTCACTGTCACACATGGCCTGTTGTGCTGACATGTCCGAGGTCTGGGGGGGGGCACAATACACAGAGTTAATCGTCACTGCTTAGCCAGGAAGGGAGTGTTTCTGCACTGAGTCGTGCATTAAAGTTAAATATGTTAATGATCCACTTATTAAAGCTGTTTGCTAGTCACAGTAAAAACTGCGTTCCCAGGCTGAACCTACCCAGCTTCTCTCCTGATATTGGTGTGCCTATTTATTTTTAATAAGGGCTCACCTTGGCTTCTTTTGGTAGCTGGCACAGGTTTATCTGTGCACTGTTTGCTGTATTGTTATGTAGTGCAGTGTATTTCTATTGTCAACGCTAATCCGTGCCTTTATAATCTGTTAGGTGTCATTGCATTGAGTTTAATTACAGTGAGGGCACATTCTCAGCATGGAGAGTCCTTTCAATCCGCCCTGTGTGTTTTGGTCGTTACTGAGTTACGGGGGGGAGATACAGCCCCAGCAAACACACCCTGTGATTAGAGCATTCCTTCTGACTGTTAACCCTTAGTATAGTGAAGTGGACTGTGACCCAGCCGTTCCGCCGGGCGGTGACCTTCTGACTAGCCTTGATCTCACGCGTTGCCCCCTCCTCAGTATTTATTGGCAAAGCCATGTGTCGGCCCATCTTGGAATGATGGATTGACGCTCGGTGGGGTCTGTTTGGGACATGTGATGTTCTCCTGTTCGGACTGAGGGGTGTCCTGAATTGGAGGGATGCAGCAGTGAAAATGGGGTAGCCTGTTTTGGGGGGAGACATCTCCTTCTGCGGGGGCTGTTTGACGCTGTAGCTCAGTAGGGGGCGATCCGGCTGAGGGATGTTTGTGTTCGGTGTCGGTGTGGATTTACAGTGAGGTGGAGCTCCACTGTGCGTTTGTGTGGGAGCTGCTCCTCTCCTGGGTGTGAGGATGTCCCTCTGTGGTCAGACACCGCAAGCAGGGCTACGGTTTCACGGTAAGCGGATCTCATCACCGGCTTAGCTTATCTGTCGTAGGTGTCCAGTTAATGGCGGCTCGGTTTGTCATCTGTAATGGTCACATGCTGCAGAGGGCTGGTGTTTCTTTCTCCTCATGGAGATGCTGGGCCTGCCCCTGTACGGAGCTAAACGGGGGGGCTTTCTGTTGATGTTATTTGTATTTAATGAGCGCAGTGCCCTCTGTAAGCCGACGTGTGCTGGTCAGAGGCTCTCAGCTTCAAGACCCAGTGTTTGTAGAGGGATCGCAGCATTGGGCCCTTGAGCAGGACTCAATCTCAGGGACTGGCTGACCCTGATTTCTTAGTTTTGGATAGATAAATAAATGTAGTAATTTAATAATGGACAGTTGAGCCTTTGATATGTTGGGAGTGCGAGCTGGCAGCTGATGGACCCACAAGTTAGTGCGGCTTACAAAAACGCATGAGATGATCGTGGGCGACGCTGCAGAACTGGGTGATTTTACTATGCGATGGAGCAGCTGTGCAGCGTTTCATGCGAAAGCTGCAACCCCTGCTGACCTTCATCACATGAGTGATTTCTTTTTTGCCCCCCTGGTGCTGTCTCCCGCATGAGAGCGTCTCATCGGCTGATGTCCCTGTCTGATTCGGGGCCTTTATCTCTGAGGCACCTCTGTGTTGTGTGTTTTTAGTTATTTCTGAGAGACGTTATGTAACGTGTGAGGCAAACCCTATCGTCATGACTCCAGGAAACGGGGCCTAATGCCAGGCGGGCAGTGACTGTACAGGGTGTGTGTGTGTGGCAGGTGGTGGGGGGTCAGGCTGTCTGCCCTGTCACATGTATGGCTCCCATCTGCTTTCTGTGTTCCTAACCCCCCTGCCCCCCACACTCTCCCACAGTCCTCTGTGCTGATCGCGTGGGCCAGATGACCAAGACGTACAATGACATCGACGCCGTGACCCGACTGCTCGAGGAGGTGAGGCAGCATTCCCCGTCGTGCCCGCTGGCCCAGGGGGACGGGACACACACTTTAATTTGGGGCCTAGGAAAGGGACGAAAAATCCCATTAGCGGCTTCAGTGGCTCTGTTGGGGTGAGGTACTGCCGCCCCTGAGGCTTGGGACAGGAGACTGGTCACCGCATGCGGTGACGTGTCGAACAAACAGTGTTCTTACCCATCCAGCTGTTTGTCTTTCAGGGCACAAAGCAGAGGACACACACACATGTGCACAGACACTCACACTCGCACAAATACACACACACACACACACAGACACGTATATATTAATATCATTGTGGAGACTCTCCGTTCACTTCTATGGGAAAAACCCTAATCCCAACAATGACAACCGTAACCACTACCCAGCCCTAAGCTTAACCATAAGTAACCAAAGACTTTTGGCATTTTTAGTTTTTTGATGTGCATTCAATGCAAATAAATGCGATGCGAAAAAAAAAAAAAAAGAAAAAAAAAAATTGTAAACTTGAGGTGGTCCTTGTGGGGACCGAAAAAATGTCCCCACAAGGTAAAAAGTTACAGGTTTTTATTACATTGTGGAGAAATCTTGCCGTGGGCAGCTTACAGACACATTTCTCTGAAATGGGAGAGGAAATCAGTTCAATGCAAATAAGAATAGAAGTGTATTGTGGGTAATCTCCCCAGATAAAGGTGCATGGTGGCCTGAAGTCTTCTGGTTACTCTACATTACTGCCCTGCGGTAGGAAGGCTAGAGGCTGCGGGTAACTCAGGAAAAGCTTCTCTTCTACACCTGAAAGCATAACCGCGCTTGATGCGGGGGAACGGACGCCGACACGGATCCCCGGCGTACACGTCTTCGTCGACAAACCTTAATTCCCCCCCCTCCACAGAAAGAACGTGATCTGGAGTTGGCGGCTCGAATTGGCCAGTCTCTGTTGAAGAAGAACAAGACCCTTAGCGAGCGAAATGAGTCCCTGGAGGAGCAGGTGGAGATCATCCGCGAGGAGGTGAGAGCCACGCCTCCCGGGGTGTGCGCTTACCCGGGATGTGGTGCCCCTGCGCTGACGCCCCCGCTCCTGTGACCCGGCCCGCAGGTATCTCAGCTACGTCACGAGCTCTCCATGAAAGACGAACTGCTGCAGTTCTACACCAGCGCGGCGGAGGAGAGTGAGGGCGAGTCCGCCACCTCCACACCGTGAGTCTGACACCCGTCTGCTGCCCCCTGCTGGTACCTGCCACATGTGCCCCCGGAACACCTTCTCCCACCATCGACCAGCAGGTGGCATCGCAGTTTCAATAAACAGAAAACATAAAATGGGCTTGCTTCAGCACAGTTGGCCATGAAGAGCCCGTCAACGTGAGCTCGTGAATTCCCCCGCGGCACCGCCTCCGTTTTCTAGCGTCCTGTTTGTTCCTTCCAGTGATTGGCCTCCTGGGATTGTCGCTCACTTCCTGCGTGGGGTGTTACCATCTTTAATGGTGCTTTTCCACTGGCACACAGGAACTTACCTGTCCCCAAGCCATTCCCTGAAGAGAGACTAGTTAAAGCGCGGTTCCGGCTCGCTTCAGTTCTCCGCTGCAGCTGGGTCGACTCGGTAAAGGTGTAGCCGGTTTTGGGGAGCGACAGTGATGTAAAATCAGAGAGATGCTTCGTTACTCTTCACATCATGCGGGTCGTGTGCTTTTCAATGAGTAACTGCCAGTTCATCACGGTACGACTTGGTTCTCAGTGGCAGTGGAAAAGCACCATAAATGTCCCTATTACAGGCCTATACTGGATTAACACCACAAATTAACATCCTATATTAACACTCGCCCGCTCACGCCCTTCACCCCCGCCACACACTTCCTGGCAGTGTGTCAGGGCTCCATTAACACTTGATCAAATCTCTGTCTTGCTTCTTTTCTGCTGTCTGTGGTCTGCACTGTGTAACTTAATACACAAGCCAGTCAGCAGTCGTGCTGTTAGTGGTGTGATTCCCACTCGTTCCTGAGGAAGCTGCTCCCTTAAGTCAGTTATGTGTCCGGCTGATCCGTCCATCAAGTGACGGCCTGGGAGTCGGTAGTAATCTGGCAGGCAGTCTGTGTCCGTGTACACGCACATGCGCTCACTGCTGCTCTCTTGCCCCCCCACCCCCTACACCCCCGCTAGACTCCGCCATAATGACTCGTCGTCTGCTGTGCCAAGCTACTTTCCTCTGGACTCGCTGCAAAAGAAGCTGAAGGACCTTGAGGAGGAGAACATCGTTCTGCGGTCGGAGGTAAAGGAGACTGGGGAGCCACAGTGGGGGCAGGCTGGGTGGCTGCATTGGCAACTGGGATGTAACCCCACCCACCCTCTCACTGCCAGGCGTGCCACCTGGAGACGGAAACCATCTCGTACGAGGAGAAGGAGCAGCAGCTGGTGAATGACTGTGTTAAAGAGCTGCGTACGTATGCGCGGCTTGGGCCCCGCGATAGAGCACCGCGTCAGACCGCGCGGTTTTGGACTTCATGGACAAAGTGCATGAAGGGCCACTTTTCTTCTTTCTGCACTAAGTGCATGTGGGGTGAAGTGAACTGGTCGCATGATACCGTAATGTGAAAACACATCACACAGGGCATTCAGAGCCTGTCTGTGTAATCAGACGCCAGGTGCTGCCCCCCCCCAGCAATGCTGCTGCTATGTCACGGCTAGTATTTATAGTACAGTGTTGCCGCTTAACTAGTCATGCTGCTGTGGAGTGCCTCAGCCTGACAGGCCATTTAAAGGGCAGGCATGTTTTGTGAGTAACACTTTAATCCCAGAGAGTTGTGATGTTAATGTTGACGCCCCCCCTCCCCAACCCCACTGACATGACCTCCTTCCTCCCTCCCTTCCTCCCTCCCCCTCCATGTAGGAGATGCCAACCTCCAGATCACATCCATTGCGGAGGAGCTGGCAAAAAAGACTGAGGATGCTTCCCGCCAGCAGGAGGAGATCACGCACCTCCTGTCCCAGATCGTGGACCTGCAGAAGAAGTCCAAATCTGTGAGTACCCACAGACGCCCACCAGCGTCTACCAGAGGTCCATTTAGGCATCCTGAGGTGTACCGTGACCCCGTCGTCTGCTCCTGTTTCCCGTAGTATGCCGTTGAGAATGAGGAACTCAACCAGCATCTGGCGGCAGCGAAGGATGCCCAGCGGCAGCTGACCGCGGAGGTAAGCGGAGCGTGGAGCCCCGCCTCCGGCCACACTGTCCAGTGACAGAGCCTGCTGTCTGGCCCTCCCTCACAGGCAAATGATAGGGCCTGACATCTGTCTTCCTCCCTACTTCTGGGCAGCTATGCGAGCTGGAGGACAAGTACGCTGAGTGCATGGAGATGCTACGGGAGGCACAGGAGGAGCTGAAGAACCTAAGGAATCGAACGTTTCCCCTCAGCACGCCCCGGAGATTCCACTCACTGGGCTTCTTCCCCATGGTCAGTTAGCTGGGGGTCCGGCCAGGCTCTGATTTGGGGCTAGTGGGGGCACCCATGTCGGGGCTCTGCTGAGATGTGACCTCTGACCACACAGGACTCTCTGGCGGCGGAGATCGAGGGGACCATGAGGAAGGAGTTGCAGATGGACGACCCGGAAACGGAGGAGCAGAAGTGAGTCTGTCGTGGGGCGTAGCATCCAGACCTCAGCTCTTGCTGTGCTTGATATAGTAGTGACTATACCAGCATCACTGCTGAGTTCATGTAGATTCTGGTAGATTGACCGCGACCTTCCCATGTGTGAGCAGAACCCACCCCCGGCGTGTGTTCGAGACGGTGAAGAACATCAACCAGACGGTCCGCCAGCGCTCCTGGGGCCCCTCCCCCATGAACATCCCGGGGTCCAACCAGTCGTCGGTTCTGAACTCGGCTAGGTCCAGCTGCAGGAGCACGCCACGCTCCAGCCTGTATGCTGGTGACGTCAGCAACGTTGTCATCGACAACCGCACCAACAGCATCATCCTGGAGACGGGGTCGTCGTCGGGGGGCAGGTGGGCGGATTCACCGTGGCGACATTATGCTGTAACCCCTCCCCATCCCCTTTAATTACCCTGAGAGCACATTTTTGTCCTTTGTTCATGTCCCGCCCTTCTGTAAAACTACATACAGACCCCCCCCCTTTGGAAAAAATCCTTCTACCTGGATCACGGGGGTGGCTGAGTTTTTCGTGATGGGGCCATTTAGATTAAATCTCAGGAGTGGCGCAATTGGCTGCCACCCTGGGACTGGACCCAACGACCTTCAGTTCTGAACCAGCAGCTGATTGGAATCCTGCTATGTTTCCCCCGAGGGTCCCAAGCTGCTGTGGGGCCATAAACAAACAGGCTCATTCTCTCTCTGCATCTCTCTCTGCATCTCTCTCTCTCTGCATCTCTCTCTGCATCTCTCTCTGCATCTCTCTCTGCATCTCTCTCTGCATCTCTCTCTCTCTCTCTCTCTCTCTCTCTCTCTCTCTCTCTCTCTCTCTCTCTCTCTCTCTCTCCCTTCCCTCTCTCTTTCCTCTTTCCCTTCCTCTTCCT
>JAAGVU020000129.1:5625086-5644256 GCA_011763525.2 Mormyrus iriodes
CTCTCTCTCTCTCTCTCTCTCTCTCTCTCTCTCTCTCTCTCTCTCTCTCTCTCTCTCTCTCTCTCTCTCTCTCAGTACTCTCTCTCTCTCATCTGTACCTTCTAGAAGCTTCTGCTAGGTTCACATGCCAGTTGCCTGGATTCGACATTCATTTACATCTTCCCTTCCTCCCCCCCCCCCAGCCCCGTTGACTCTAACAAGAAGCTGGGCACCCCTGGCACGCCAGGCTCATGTGACCTGGAGGTGGCGCTGCGCCGCCTGTCCCTGCGGCGAGAGAACTACCTGAGCGAGCGGCGCTTCTTCGAAGAGGAACGGGAGCGGAAGCTGCGGGCTCTGGCGGAACGGGGCGAGCTGGGCAGCGGCGGCCTGACGCCCACTGACAGCCTGGCGTCACTGGGCACGCAGCACTCGGGCCTGTCGCTGTACTCCGTTTGCAGCCGCTCCTACCTGCCTGAGAAGCTGCAGATCGTCAAGCCCCTGGAAGGTGACCGCGCCGGGCCCCCCCCGCCGCTGCCGCTGCTCGTCCGCGACGCCCTCTGGGCCCTCCTGAACCGCGAGGCCACCGGCCTCTCCACACTGCAGCACTCCTTCTACTTCCGCCACACTCAGCCTCGCTGCTGGTTCGAGATACCCTAGCAAGCGAGAGGAACTTGAACCCACACAGTGGCCAGGTTCATGCTTGCATGGCATTTGCACTGCATATAAGTGGCTGATTATTATTATTATTATGAGTTATACCATTTATATTACATAGATACAGTGAAACCAAAAGTATAACTGTAGTTTCGGAAGGGTGACAGACATGACCCCGGCTAATGGGTCATCAGAGCCCTGGCTATTATGCCCCAATCATAATGATGCAGGGCCGCTGGGTACCCTGGGAAACCGCTGTGACGTCACCCGATATCTCTAAGTTTGCGAATAATCAAAGTACCAGGACTGAAGCCCAAAGGATGCTGGGAGTTTCTAGCTGCCCTGAAGCCTTAAAAGGCTGGTGTGCTTATGTTCACCCTGAGGCGTCTGCTCCGAAGGTTGGGTACAGGACGGATGGACGTTTTCCATCTCTGATGCTGTCCTTCACGTGTGATTGCCCCCTCCACCACTTGTTTCCTTTCCTTTCTCAATCTGTCTCTGTCTTTGTTTTTATGACTCAATAAAATCTGCTGTTAATTCAGGCCCTCCTCTCTTTCTTTGTGCCGTCGGTCGTGTACCTAACCTTTCGGGAGCAGGACGTCCCGCCCTGGGTCTGCCTCTGTGACTAACCCTGTGAGAGGTGCTGGTCTGAATCCTTTGGTGGGGCAGTTTAGATGGATGTGACATGCATTACTCCAGCAGTGTGACCTCATCAGAAATGTAATTCTGAACTGGGGAAAGGTGCAGTGGTGATAGTCATGCTGTTTGCTGTTCTCAGCGATAGGGTCATGCCAAGTTCAAGGGCAGGTCTGTGCCATGGTAACTTTTGTAATATGTTACGTGGCACAATACACAGGGAGGATGGGGAGGTGTATTTGTGAGCTAATGTGCCTGTGAGTGTGTCTGTGGGCCAGTGTGCCCATGAGCGGGCCGCCTGACCACCACTGTTCACTGCAATGTAAACCCCGCCCCCTCTCCCAAAAGATTGGCTAAGATCCCAGGGTGGGCAGTACTCTGGCCTAACCCTGCGCTCTGCTCTGCTGTTGTGTCCCTTGCCGCCTCAGGCTCCGTCACCCTGCACCAGTGGCAGCAGCTGGCACAGCCCCACCTGGGGGGCATCTTGGACTCGCGGCCGGGCGTGCTCACGAAGGGCTTCCGGCCGCTGGAGGCCGACGCCGATGAGGAGACCTACCAATTCACGGACTTTGAGGAGGACGAGCCAGGTGACCGTCCTTTCGCGAGCCTCTCTACCTCAGCCCCCATGCGCCCGCTGCGTTCCTTGCGGCCTGGGCCTGCCTCCTCCCACGAGCACAACGCTGGCAACCCCCAGGCCTCAGGTGAGGCCCTCATCCCCGGGAGACCAACCTCTCCCCCACACAGCACCCAGGATCTTCTGGAGCCGCCATCCGCTGGTGCTGAGGCGTCTGGTGAGGGAGCCCCCTAGAGGACATCCAGCGGCACGCCGGGCACTGCCCCCCTGCCCCCGCGCACACACACCTGCACCCCCCCTCCATCCCAGACGTGTGCGCCTGTGCCATTGAGTATACCCCATTTTTAATTTCATTTAAAAAACTCTTCGTCTTACGAGAATCTTTAGTTTCCCTCGGTACCATCCGTGTGCTGATAAAGAACCTTTTTCTGCAGCCGTGCTGAGTACCGTAATCAGTGCTGAACACACTTGCTCAGTCATGTTATTAACCCGGAGAACCGCAGTGTAGACGTTTGCTTGGGGCTGCTTTGGCAGTTTAGACCATAACAACCATGTTTGATTAACTCTCTACCAGAGCTGAGATGAACCATCACAGGGCATTGAAGCAACTGATGAGTGAGTAATGCTCAGAAGCTAGCTGGTTACGGTTGAGTTTTGGGTTAGGGTTAGGGTTGGTTTGACGTGACTAGTCGTGTGTGTTTACATGCCTCCTTAAGCATAACGTTACTCCGCTTTGATAAGTGCGGGGTCTGCCCCTGTCGCTCCGACCCGCAGTGGTTCTGTTCCAGGCCTGTGCCTGGTGCACGCTGGCGGGGCTCTTCTCATTGTCAGCACACGGTGGTCCTTCATCCTCTCCAATCCGTTTTGACCTTCAGATTTACTTTCCCCATCCTGTCCCACTTCCTCCCTCTTGTCATTTATACTCTAATTAGTCTCTATAAACAGTCTTGCCTATTCCCCATATCGCCGTCCAATCGGGGGCTTTGATTTCAGCTGATTTTTTTTTTGGGGGGGGGGCTGTAATTCAAAGACATGATATTCTGAATCCGAAAGTGCAGTGGCGCTGTCCCGAAGGTCGTTCGTGGGTCTGCATGGTGTCCCGTGCAGCTGCGCTGCCCAGTACGCAGCATCGTGCAGCGCCACCCCCAGCACGTAGCTTGTGTGCGTGCGCGTGACCCGCACGGCACCTGGCAGCTGGTGCTGGCCCACGCGGGCCTAGCCGGGGCCAGATCTAATGTCCTGTTCTATTTTTAAAGAGACCCCATTCAGCCCCCTGAGGGTCATGTGACACAGCTATGGCGGCCAGGATGATTTTCCAGCAAAACGGGGGCTGTTCGCCAAAAAAGGGCGCTCTAACCGCGCAGCCGGGGGCCCTCCTCACGTGCCTCACACCCCCATTCTCTAATCTTTCATGCTTTTATCTGGCTGCCTGTCTCTTTAATGACAAATTTTTCTTGTAATTCTGCATCAAGTCAAAGGCCATAATTACCTGTATTCAGAGCAAGTGCAATCACGCCAAGGGGTCTGGGGAGCATGACTCAAAGGAATAAATTACGCAGGTGCTTATTTACCATGCTATACGGTTATGGTAATGTAATGGCTCTCTGTGCACTGTGAATGGGATCCCTTGTTCATTACCGCATGCTGCTGTGAATACAGGCTTGATGCAGCTTCGAGCATTTCTCTCTCTTTCTTGGGCCGTGTTCTGATCTATGCCATGTCTCCCCTGCCAAATGCTGACCTGTCACCCCCTCTCGCCCGTATTCTGCAGTGCATTTCCCCGGCAAATGCATGTCCCACACGAGCTCCACCTACACCTTCACCACGTGCCGCATCCTGCACCCCTCAGATGAGCTGACGCGGGTCACGCCCAGGTGAGCAGTCGCGCTCGTTAACCTCGGGGGTGGCCATACCCACTGCCTCCACCAGGTGGTGACATTCCAGCCTTTTTTCCATTACAGTCCTTTGAAAAGTGATGAGAATTTGCGTTTTTACACAAGTACTTTTTCCCCTTCGAAATACCCGAAAACATGGCTTAGTTTGGCAAAAGCAGGCCCGAAAGGACTGAGAGGCAGAAATGTCCTTTAGAAGCTTCCCTGTAGCGTGGACGGTTGTTCTCATACCAGTAGCTCATGTCTAAAAATCAGGACTTACTTTGTCATACTGAAGTTCGCTGCCTAACTACATAACTGGTATGTTTTAATGTAATTCTTATTTTATAGTTGTAAATGTGGGGAAAATGATGGCTGATCTATATGCCAGCTCCACTATAAGCTCTGTACAGTATTTCCGTGTTGCTGGGGGGCAGGGGTACCGTAGGGACTGTCTGAACAGTCTGGGGATCTTTCCAGGTCATGTGACGAGGAGGAGGAGCCTACACGGTATCACGTTCTGAGGGCGGGCTTAGAGCACACCCACTGACTATATTGGGGGTGAGCCTCTGTGTCATGTGACCTCTGCCTCCTCATTAATGCTATGCTGTGTGCAGAGATAACATCTTGTCTGAGCCCTAACAGTGCACTGAAGCTCAGCCTGACCCTGAGGCCAGACCTCCCTGGCTCCAGGGTGCAGTGGATGATTAAAGCCCGGGTTTGAGAGAGTTTGCCTGTGTCGTCTTGTCAGTCAGCTGGGAGGGTGTGGAACATAAGGCCTGTATGCATTTTACATTTGCCCTCCCGTGCTTTTAAAATGGGATGCACTTTGAGTTTGAGAAACATTTGCTGAAATGGGAGAGATGGGCATTACTCTCTGAATGGGCAGACTTTCGTTTAATATTGACACTACCTGTGTATGTGTAACCTGTCTGTTCTTAAGCATTTTTGAAAGACTTTTTCTTAGTGAGTGGGATTAGGTACTAACCAGTAAAACTGCATGTAATTGGTCTCGCGGTTTGCAAACCACACGATCAAGCTGACAGTTAGCAGTCGGTGGCTGATCATATCTTAATTGTGCATTGCAACATATAAGCTTATCTTAATACATGGCAGCATTTGAGCACACTCAGATTTATTTTTTTTTGAGCATGCAACAAGGGTAAAATAGGTGTAAGACTTCGCATTTTCTGTGATGGGTTGGCACCCCATCCTGGGTTGTTCTCTGCCTTGTGCCCATAGCCTCTGCGATAGGCTCTGGACCCCCTGTGACCCTGAACAGGATAAGCGGTTACAAAAAATGGATGAATGGACGGATGGATGGAAGGATGGATGGAAGGATGGATGAATGGATTGGGCATTTTCTTATCTTGATTAAGTGGACAGGAGTGAGACGGTGCTACCTTAGGTTGTTTTTACCTTCATAGGTGAGCAGATCGAACACAAAAAGGGTGTGGGGGGGTTCTTCTTCTTAGTTGTACATTTTAGCAGTACTGTAGTTTGTCACAAGCAGTTTGTTCAAAGGAAAGTTCCCCGTTCATGTGGCCGGATATCTCGCTGGAGAAGGTAAACTTTGATAGAAGTGAGATGGCCTTCCTGGGTTTGCCTGTGTCCTCCAGTCACATGACGTGTGTCTCACTTCCTGTCCCTGCAGCCTTAACACTGGCCCAGCGCCCTCGTGCGTCATTACCAGCGGTATCAAATCCACACCGGCCTCCACACCGTGCACCCCTCGTCGGCTCAGCCTGGCAGAGTCCTTCACCAACCTGCGGGACTCCACCAAGACCATGAGCACCTCGCTGGGGCTAGTGCGCCTCCTACAGGAGAGGGGCATCTCTGCAGCCGTCTACAACCCGCAGAGCTGGAACCGTGCGGACGTCGGCACCGTGGCTGCCTACGCCCGGAGCCCCCGGGCTCTGCCCTCCACACCCCCCAACTCGCCCACCAGCCAGTCCCAACCCATGCTCCCCTCGCCCCCCTCACCCCCCTCCGAGTTCAGCGCCCCCCGCATCCCCTACGACAATTTCCTGGCCTCGAGACCCGCCAGCTCCATCTTGAAGGAGGTGCAAGCGGATGCTCGGAGCCGCTTGGACGGCGAGAGCCAGATGGACGTCAGCATCCACAACCTGAAGCTTGTGGACAAGTTGCGACACTTCAGCGTGGCCCATCCGGACAGCCCCGGGGCTGTGGGCCACGCCCCCCTGCTGGGGCCCCTTGGGGGGCTGCCCCAGCATGGTGCCCCCTTTGGGCCACCAGTGGTAACCAGCGCCATCGGCAGCCTTCCCGCCCTCAACGCCGGCATCCGGCGCAACCGCAGCTACCCAGCCATGGTTGGGGCCAGCATGGCGATGAAGGCCCCGGGGCCACAGGGCCCCCAGATGCTGCTGGACTCCCAGCTGCCCAAACAGACGAGCCTCAAGTGATGCATGGATGGATGGATGAATGGGAGAGATTGGCGGTTGCTTTTCCCCAGTGACCCTTTATCTTGCCGTGTGTACAGACTGCTCCAGTGACAGATTAACCCCGTGCCTGTAAGAGAAACTTTGTACAGCCTTTTCATTTGTAAATGTAAATATGAAATAATCTTCCATGCGCGTATGGTGTATAGCAGCATAACGTGTAAAGGGGCTCGCTGGTGCCCCCCACCCCAGGCTCGTACTGTAATAGTACATTTCCATTAGGGGACGTCCTGCTGGCTGCTGGGTGTTGAGAGAGACGCCGGCCCAGTAGAAGCACTTTTTCGTTGTACCCCCAGGCTGGTTTGCGCAGGGAAGCCTTGGGAGTTTTGCTGGCATTTCTCCTCCATCACTGTGCACTGAATACCCCCCCCCATTAATGCACCTTAACCCCCCTCTTCTGTAAGCAGTGATGGTTAGTGCAGTGTCCTGTTACCCAAGTGGGTACGTGCTACCCGCGCTGAGTGCGAGTGCGAGAGTCGTGGTCAGAGATGTACCGACTTCACAAACAGACTTGAATTTACTAATAAGTGGTGGTCAAAGAGCATCGATTTCATATCAGTTTTCCCTTCTATATGAGCCCAGAAATCAGCTGTATGTTAGACATCTGCCATAGACCTGGCAGGTTAGAGAGAATCCGACCTCTTTACTGTTTGCTTTGAAGCCATTTATAAGTTGAGTTGTCATTAAAATGGTGCCTGACTTGGGTGCAGCTCCCCCAGCCCGGGATTCAGTGCCAACACCACTGTACCGTTAGTGTTTTTACCCGGGTGTGACTGCAGGGGGCGCACCACTGATCACGCTGATGTCCATGCAGAGAAGCCTATTTATTCACCGCCTCTGTGTGGCTTAAATGCATCCTTTGTGTGCGCACTTGTGTTTTTGTAACTTGAATTTCTCCTCTTGAATGTATTTAATAGCAGCAGACGTGTCCCTAACTGTGCATCATCGCTTTAAATGGCGCTTTTTACCACAGTTCTCCACAAAGGGAAATATGTTACCTGTACATTGTAAATGGTGACCATGCCATATGTTTAGCTGATTTAACTTTTTAAAAGTAAAATAGAAAACAAAAGATGTCTCACACACTGGTACCAAACTTTGAGTTGTACTATCAGGAGTTTGAAATGCTGTCCTTTGCAAAAAAAAAAATAAAAAAATAAAAAAAGGTTATTAATAAAGAGATTGATATGACCTGGTTCTGTTTAGATTAATGTTCCGTTTTTTGTATATGAGCGGTGTTTCTGTGTTTTGGACCGACAGAGGAATAAAACACTCCCACAATTCAGTAGACGTGAAACGTGCAATGACGAGTGTTCGCCACCAGATGGCAGAAGATCATTTCTGGACCCCACGTCAGTGGTTTAGAGCGCGTGCCATTCTAGGCATCAGATAAGATGACAGGATGCATTTTTTTTGTTTGCTTTACGTTCAATCAAATTGCCACTTACTAAGACGTGCAATAGCATTTGAATAAAATGTCCTTTACATTTCTAATGCAATAAAAGATTGTATCATGAAAAACCTGCTTTTGGGAAATTTTAAAGTGCTTGTGAATGTGTGATAGTGAAAGATTTGATTTACAGCTGTTAGTCTTTACTGCTAAATTAAGTCAATTACTTAAACTACAAAAAAGTAATTTTGAGTTCAAAAGGTCTGTTAAAAATATGTTGATCCAGCATAATTATTAAGAATAAACCAAGACCTGATCATCTATAGGTCATACCGTTGTAGTGTAGCAAGGAGTACGTCTGGTTTTGTTGTCGTCTCTCATCAGCCTTGCTTGTACTGGTGTGTGTGTGTTTGTGTATTTGCACCGCGGTTATGTCATTGGACTTTAGCATCCTGGTTTATCGACAAGATTAGTCCCTAAGACTGGATTACTTTTCCCACCAGACGATCCCCTTTCCAACTTTCACCGCCGCTAAATGTCTCACCAGGATCCCATTGGTTGGGTACCAGTCCATCTGGCTAGGAGATTAGACCTCATCTTTAGTGCTGCTGATCTCCTGAAAAGGAGATCAATCACAGGTGAGTGGCGGCTTAGCAGGATGAGTGCTGCCCCCTAGTGGCACCTGAGGAAACGGCGCCAAGCCACACCACCGTCTACGATGGATGTCTGAGTCACATCTCTAATCCCAGGCCCATTTCATTCTTCCTGCAACCAATCACGTCCCACCACATACGCCGCACTTGCTGACCTGTATGAGCACAGCTTTGTAATGTTTCTCGGAAGTCACGTCTAAATAATGAGCGTGTGAAGTCCCCACTGTGGCTCTTCAGTACAAACAGATATTACTCTCTCTGGGTCCAGTATGCGTCTGCCAGACAGTGATGTGCCCAGGGTGGATTGTTTAAGCCTGGACTCCAGAGCTGGGCGGCCGTGAGCTTCTCTGATGTTTGCAGCTTATTGACTCTGTGGGCTAAATGACGAGTGAGGGTAGCTTTTATCACGGGAAATGAAATCTGCACTATTTTGCAGATACCCGAGGCCATCAGACAGCAGTGGCAGGAGGCAAACATTAACGCCAAACACTACTGAATGCATGGTGCGTTTGTGGTTAATGCCAGACTGACACGCTGGACTCATTTATTCTCACCCAACACCTCTCTGATCACGGCACAATATTTGATATCATATGTGTCCAATATCAGTAGAATGGTATTTCTATGTAGAATTAACAGTGTGAAAAAACTCAAGGAAAACAAAAAAGGCTTATTTTTGTCTGTCGTGTGTGTATATCATATTGGCACTACAAACAGATCATTGGACGGGTTGATGATAAATGTATCATGGACTCCGACGTCTGAGACGTGGGATAAAAGTGATCTCCATTTCTCCGTGTACTCTGAGTACTCTCATGACCAGTACTCTCATGATGAGTACTCGTACTCCTCAGCGCTGCGACGCCCAAAGTCCATCCATCCCAGGTAGTCTCTGTCTTGTATTCTGTGGCCGGCCCTCGGGCCAGAGGTTCTGCTGAACACTTTGGAGCTTCTGCGGGTGGGGCCTGGTGGACAGGGACCAACACAGTATCAGACAAGCCGGTGAAGCAATTTTGAAACACCCACCCCCCCCCCCCCCCCTCGCTGGTGACCAGACCCCGGGCTATCTACTAACAGTGGAAAGTTTTGATTTTCTACGCTGTGACTCATCTCTGTTGACCGCCTGGCTGTCAAACAATTCTGATGAGGCATCAGATAAGAAAAGGCCCTTAACGTTCTCAACCTGCTGATGTTCACGCCAGAGTTAGAATGCAGAGAGTCACGTTCATCTGATGCTTTACAAAAAGGACCCATTGATCCATCTTGTTGCTTTTGGTTTTTAATCATTTTATCGACCCTGCGAAAGAACCACAGACAAGACAAAACAACTACTCATCACTCTTATACAGCGTTACTGGAAACCTCAGGCATGCGAATGCCGTTTAATGATGTCTCAGAGACAAAGAGAAGAAGCGTTGGACAAGGACGATGGAGATGGAGACAAACCCGTGAGCAGAGGAGTGGGTGTGGATGTGGGAGGGCTACACCTCGTCTCTGTTCCCGGAACACATCTTAGAAATCTGAGGGGTTGTGTTTGTGCTAAAGTGGTGTTTTAACAACCTGGGCTGCGGGGGCTGTGGTGCCCGCCTCCATGGACACCTCCCACATGGGCCCTGGCAGGTAGAGCTGCCTGGAGTGGCTGCTGGGCTGGTGCGAAGTCAATAACATCCACAAGCTTTCTGCTATTATAGGAGAAGACCACTCAGCCCAGGCGCAGACCAGCGACAGTCTGAGGACAGGAGATGCTGTGAAATCCTCCTGTCCACATCCAGGTTAAAAGTTACCCTCTCCTTCTTCAGTAGAGGAGCACAGCACTCCATCTGCGTGGAGTAGAAATGGCTGGCAGACCCACCCCAGCTCTGTAATTTCTCGTGAATAATTCACAAAGTGCTTCACAGTCTAGATCCTCTAAAGATGAGTTGGAGTCTCCAGTGAGTATATTATCTTCTGGCGTGCAGCCATGGCCTTCTCTCCACTCTGGATTTCTGGGCTGCCATTACGACGTGACGGGCTCCCTCGTCTCATTCTTCAGCCTTCTGATTTTCTCCTTAATTGACAACCCTCACATCTCCCTCCGCCGACACGGCTCTGATTCTGAATTTTAAAATCTCCTTGTTAACGGTGAGTCCTTATTCTTCAGGGAGCCTGGAGGCCTCATTAGAATCTCAGCGTTTCATGGCGATCGGGGCATCGTACGGGGACGCATCACTGCGTGCACACAGTCACAGTCCAGACAGTCACAGCACATTAGGCCAAGAGCAAAGGAAAGGCTTTTAATTTGCTAATTAGGCTGGGGGGGCAATTATATGGTCAGAGGTAGACTGACAATTTGTGCAAAGTAGCTGCCATAATCTTCACTACTTCTCAGTACTGAAACTAAATCTCTGGGACTCAAATTACTCCTGCAGGACTTTGTCCTACACCATATATCATATATACTGTACCACTTCTACACCATAGCACTTACACATTGTCCCACTTATACACTTTATCACTTGTATACCCTAACCATAATATACTGTATTGATTATATACCATATCAATTATACACCATATTGCTTATATACCATATCAGTTATACATTATATCACTTATATACCCTAACCTTATATACCATATTGATCATAGACCATATCAGTTATACTTTATCACTTGTATTCCCTAAACCTAATATACTGTATTGATTATATACCATATCAATTATACACCATATAGCTTATATACCATATCAGTTATACACTATCACTTATATACCCTAACCTTATATACCGTGCTCAGAAGGCATGCCCAGCTTTATGCCAAAGGTCCCTGCCAGCCCCGGTCTGTTCCTGCACATCAAGGAGTGGCCCGGTTCATTCACACGGAGAGCCTCACATGGTGTTAGACATGTTTTTGATTAGTAAATATAAAATAAATTCCCGAAACCCTGTCCTGCAGAAGCAGTTCTCGAACATGGACTGATAGATAAATTAAATGAAAAAGGTTCAAAACTTTCCTTTAGGTTTGGGAACAGTTCCAATAATTTTCAGTATTTTAGAGCCAGTAAGTCAAACACTGAGGTGGGAAATCAGTGTGATTTTAGTCTGATGGGGTAAATATCAGAGCTGCTGCTGCTCTTACGTGTTTCCTGTCACAGGGAGTAAATCAGGCTCCGAGAAAGACTCCACCGTCACCCAGCACTGCCGACTCGGCTCGAAACCCCCATACTTGGACTTACTTGCTCTTGTCCCTTAGAAACCCTAGTCCCTTTTTAGCAGCCAATCAGAGAATTGGCGGACAAGAAATATAGGATAATACAGTACATGTTTTATTTGTACATGTTTGCTACTTTAATCTAAACTACTTTTCTCTATATTCAGATACCAACCGTTCATCTCTTGAAGATTAACCTCACTACCAATGTCCTTTTAGTAATCAGTGAGTTTTTTTCTGCTTAAGTACTTAATTGAATGAAGCGCTAAGGTCGATGGTATTTGAAACGGAGCTTGGAGTCGGGAACACCCTCCTCATCTATTATTAAGATGCTCCCCTCTGTCTAAGGCTGGCAAATTGCTAATAAAAACGGACCGCGGTGGACTATAATTACGCCTATATATATAACAATGGCTTATGTCCAAATAGCTTTACCACAAAGCGGAGCTTCCTCACCTATCCTTGAGAGATACTGGGCGAGCAGCTGACCCAGGCTGGAGTCATCCCACGCCTTCAGCGAGTCGCCCAGCGGCGCCGAGCGTACCTGGCGGCTGCGCCCCGCCGCAGAGGGTTCGCTTTGCGGGGCGGGTCCGGACACGGCCCCGGCCTGGGCGGGGTGTCCGGCGGGCTGCCCGAGTGTGGCGCTGGACAGGGCGGCCAGCAGCATGCAGACGCAGATGCCGCTGTTCATGGCTGCGGGGGCGCACAGGGGCTGTCACTGTCATCGTGTCGCCGCGGGGCAACAAGAGGCGCACAGCCGTCATAAAAGGCAGTATTAAGGAAAAAGGTTACAAAAGGCAGAAAAACGCCCCCTATCTGCTCCTAATAGCTGATTACGATGAAAGGGGTGACAGATCTCAGTTATTCGGATGTCTGTTCATGAAAATCAGCAAATACATAACATTTAAACGACAGCACGAATTGCTCTGAAATAATCTCCGTGTGTACAAAGAGACGAATGACTACAAAAGTTTAAACATTAACAAACATTATTATAGCGCAACAGCTGCTTACAATACTGTTAACAGCATAAAGATAATTATATCTCGGAGTAAGAAGATCAACTAACCCTAACTATTATAGTAAAACATAATTAACACTGAACAGCGGCGGTTATTAAATTCATACATCGGACAAATCAGTAATCAGGAATCAGCAACGTGTTTAAACCCAGTGATCCATCCGCTGTTCATTATTTATGCGAACAGTTTCTCCAGTCTGCGCAGAAAAACGATTCTACGGCTAAAAAGAGCTTTAACACGGCAATATGATACAGAGCATCGACATATAGCTAGAGCATAGAAACCAAATCTGTTTCTTGATCTTACTGCATAGAAACAAATATTCTGTTCCGCTTTAGTAGCCTACATATTGAAATCGCGGCTGAACTATTTCTTTCACATGCTATGCATGTCAGCTACAGCTTTCACTAATGCGAATTCATAATTATTCTTAATTACTAAAAGCTAAAAGTTAACCCCAGCCACACCAAATAACATCCATTAGGCTCCGTTAAACCATTTAAAGATGGTCGGTGAATACAAACTCGATACAGAAAATGAATGAAACATCTCCTCTCCGAAAGAAAGTTAATTTCTTCAAATTTCACATTATAAGCTTTCATTTCCGCACACGGTGATTGTATTATAAATACCACAGTCTACATTTAAGTGTGCCGGTGCTTAATGTCATGCTTGATTAGATCTTAAATGTAAAGTTGTCTGATTACAGTGGTCATTGTCCAGATAAAGGGTATTTGAAGAAAAATGACATATGTAGCTACATTTAAGTCCTTACCTCCAGGACAGACCTTGATGCCCACAGTCAATGAAGTTGCTTTTTAAAAAACCGAATGAGGACAACTTGTTGAAGCTGGGAGCAGCCCTTATATACCGGTGAATGGCACTCTGTGCACAGGGCGAACGCCGGAGAGGGAGGTGCCGGTAGACCCCACCCTCATCATCCCAAAGCACCCACAACCCCCCCACCATCGGAGAAGCAGGGCACCCAGCCCCTCCTCTTCATCCCAGAGCGAAACTCTCGTTTTAAGTGTTTCTCTCAATTTTCTGAGTAATTTATAAAAGAGCATTTTTAATACCAGTAATAATAGGCCGGCTGAGCGCGCTGGGCGCTTATGGGGTGTCCGGGCTCAGTGTGGGTCTCATACGGCGCTGGGGACTCGGGCACCACCATCGCTCCGCTTACGTGAGGAGCGGCAGCTTTTCAGGGTCTTTCCCAGAATCAGCCCGGCAGTCTTGCATTATCATCCTGACCCGTGTGTTTGGTCAAACCCTGAGGTCCCGGTGTGACTCCGGGCTGTTCCAGAAGCTTCCAGAAATTCCAGAAGCTTTACCCTGCGTTCATTGTCAGACATGCAAATGTCTGATGCACAATTAAATTAGTGTCTGGATGCTTAACAGGGAACAAAATAAACAAAGGAGTAAGCGCACCTGCGGTTTTGTATTCTGATTTAGTATGTTCTGCATTTTTAATCACGTTTTTGTGCGCATTTTTTATTTTTGCACGTTGCATTACATTTAAATAAATTTCAAACCAAAGCCTTAACAAGCACACGATCAATATTCGGTTTTCAGTGACACGGAAAGGTGGAGAGGTAGAAAGGGGCAGCTGTGAGCGTGGTGGTCAGGACAGGAACTCTTACCCGGGGTGGTTTTCCTGCAGGAGGGTTAGGGTTAGGGGTAGGGAGGAGCCGTGGTGCCCTTCACTTCGGCTGGATCACTGAGTTGAATAAGCTGTAATACACTTAAGAACATTTAAGTGTTTGCGATTACAAACCTAGTACAGGTTCATAAAACAGTGTGGTGATGCTTTATCATTGATAAATTATTTAAAGTGATGTTTGGGGAACATTTTATTTTTAGTGTTTATTTTTATGGTCCACTTATACTTGCCTGGGGATCTAAGGAATTAAATATATCTGCAACTTTCACGTACATGAACAACTCACTAAATCCAATTTAATGTACAGATAGTGTAGGATAGGAAGATTTGCCAATCGCGATAGATGAATTGCTACCGATCTCTTAGAAACTGCCTCTGGAGATTTTCTTATTTTTCATTTCTTTACGACGGCGAGAAATCATCAGAAATCACGGTTTTCCTATTTCCTCAATAATTGCTCGTTAATGAGAACGACCTTCTGTAAGAACGAGCGAAGAGCTGTTTAGTAAATCGTTACGACACGTTGTCAGACTGCATAAACAAGAATCATTTGCACGGCGATTACATGAAAGTGTGTTGGGGCCAACTTGCATGTATCGAAATCAGATAAGTGTGTTATGCACAATAAAAAGCCTAGAGGTTTCTTTCAATCACTTGATTGTTGATTTTTTTAAAAAGTCGTCAAGTAGCTCAGCATTGCTTGTCAAAAACAGCGTTAATAGCACATCTGAAGTACTTCAGAGGGAGATTTGTAAGCTATATGTTGCACGTTAGAGCTTTTGTCCTGAGACATGATTAACACTGCATCGTGCCTCTGTGACTACTAGATTCATACATGACACAGAGTTTATTAAGGTGCCTTGAAGGCTTTGTAATTTTTTTAAATTATGTAAATGGAATGGTATTTATAGGCACATACTGAGAAATGGACAGTCCTACAGTTCTGCATGTTCTTATGTAGAGCTCTCAACTACGCAAACAGAGGTACAATATCACAACAGTCTCAGTCATTGACATGACAAAACACGTCAGTGTAGCAGTTCCCAAAGGCGTCCTGCCCCGCAGACAGAGCCGGCGAGCGTCATACTCAGAAGATGCTCCCCTGTGCATGATAATCGATGCAAGATGTATAATTGATGTCTTCCCTCTTTTCCTAGAAACTGTCTTTCGGTCTGCAGCGATGGCAGAAATCATTCTGCTAATTTGCTATAAAAATGAAAGTAAATATGAATCTTCTGAGCCCCCCCAGGAGGAAACAGGATGGATTACTATAGACATAAAAAGTAATGAAAGCCCTGCAGCATGTTCCGGATCACCCCTTAGCTGAGCAGCGCGTTTCCCTGCCGCGCGCATTTACGCTTTACATGGAGAGCTTAGGCGAGATCACAGACGACATAATACATTACTGTATCTCACTTATCTCGTCAGTTACGTCACCGTGTAGTATACCTTCAAGATATACACATGCATCTTTGCTACACCACTGTTACTCTTATAAGTTATTACAGTAAATGAGGTGCTTGTGCAAATTACAAAAACTCAGAGCATTATTTTATTAATATGTTTGTTTGTATATTTGTTTATGTGTTGCCAGGTTTCTTGTATGTTTCTTATATGTTTCATCTGTGTTCATACATATTTACTGTTACGGCGCGGCATGGCGCAGGTGGGGAAAGATGACGATCCACTTGCAGCTCCAAGACAAGGACGTTTTATTAAATAAAAACAGGACACAAAGGGATAAACTACAAAATAAAGAGACCACAAGGCGTAAAAAACAAACTGGGAGAAATAAGAATAAACTAAACAAAAAAAACCCACTAAGTAACATAACTAATGAACTGGGTTAACCGGGGCACAGGACTTGAAAACCAAGCAGAGTTGATGACACATAGGACCATGAACAATGACAGACTGAAGAACAGGATAAAGGCAGGCACTTAAATAGATTGAATTCAATGACTAACAAGGGGCAGATGTGGCTATACAGAACTAGGCGCAACGAGGAACAGGTGAGGACAATCCAATCAATTAATCAGTTAAGGCACAGGACAACAGGTGGAATAAACTACAAACACAGGAACTAAGGAACATTGACAGACACTGAGGGCTAACACCAGTAAGGACCAGGAACACAAACACAAGCAGAACAGAACCAAACCAGACACAAGTAGGATTAACCAGGGAAGCAAAGATAACTAATAAACACTAGAAAAAACAGAAAACCAATAAACAAACAAAACAGATGAGGCTGGCCTCAAAACCATGGCTGCAAGGTTATAGTCTCTGTACCACACACTCAACCCATTGAGCTATGCAGCAGTCCAGGGAGCAGGGGAAACACACTAGGGACTTAGAACTTAGCGGGAACAGGTTAGCCAGTAACACCTGCTGGCCAAACAGGGACCAAACACATACAACACGGTTCGATGGGCACCGACCCTGACAATTTACCCTCTTTTTTCAACTGCCACCTTAGTGGGAAAATGTCTCGAATAGGCCTATCTGTTCGTCATGTCAAGTACACTCATTTTCTTCTGTACATTAGTACAAAAATTGGGAGAAAGGAATCCGTCCCCTGTTAATTGGTCTCAAATATCAAACAGGATCACCGCGAACTCTGATCCATTAAATCGTCACGCTTGTTATGTTCAGAGAAAATAAGTTTAATCAGGAAACTTGTTCGACAGAAGAAAGAGATGCAGATTTATTTTCCCGGCTATTTGTGTGTGTGCTTAAGCCTGATGAATATTTCATGTTTGGCTCTCCTGTAAGTGAGGAGCAGATGCCCCCCTCGTCTGGCTACACTTCTCCTGGACCTCGGCACCATCACTCGCTCGTTCGTCCATTTTCTGGGCTCCGTTTGTCTTTTTGTCATGAAATTGCATTCTTTCTCCTGTCCGCCGAGTTTAATGCTGATCTTGTGTGGGTTGTAATCCCTTCTCCTCCAGGAACATGCCGTTTTGGGAGAGTAGCCTAGGATAGAAATTACTGTGCATTGAGTTATATGAGGCGGGTACACTGTGTTCAGTAGGTGATATTGGTCATGCAGACCATGTTCAGTTGTGGGTTTGGGGAATGTAGACCATGTTCAGTTGGTGATGAAACAATATGTATACCACATTCAGTAGGTGACACTGGGCATGTACACCATGTTCAGTAGGGGATTTGGGGAATGTAGACCATGATTAATTGGTGATGGGGCAGTAGGTACCTCGGGTTGAGTAGGTGATGTAGGGCATGTACACAGTGTTCAGTGTTATGCCGGGGCATGGTGCAGACAGAGGAATGAAGGTGATGATCCACTGGCGAATCAAAGACAACAAAGGGTTTATTAAAGGAACAGAACATAGAGAAGACACGAAATACAGGACCGCAAGGGATCAGAAGCATACGGGAAAACAAGTAACTACAGATAACATGGCCAGGAAGCAGGGCAACGCTGGGAACAGAACTAGGAGAACCGGCAGAGTAAGCACACAGAAATCAGACACAGAGTAACATATTACAACACAGGCACCTAATACGATGACTGACTCAGGAACTGAAGAAAGGCAGGCACTTAAATACACAGAACACAATGACTAACAAGAGGCAGGTGTGGCAATACAGAACTGAGGGCAACGAGGAACAGGTGAGGACAATCCAGTCAGTTAAGGCACAGGACAACAGGTGGCATAAATTACAAACTCAGGAACTAGGGAACATTGACAAACACCGAGGGCTAACACCAGTAAGGACCAGGAACACAAAGCAAAGATAAACATAAACACTAGAACAAACAGAAAACCGAAACAACAGAAGAGACTACCCTTGAACTCATGACCAGAGGGTTTACAACCACACGCTGAGCTCATACAGCTATGTGCCAGTCTGAGGACATAGGGAAACACACTAGGGACTTGAAGGACAAGTGCCAAGGTGGAGAACAGGATGGCCAGCAACACCAGCTGGTCAAAGAAGGAGGAGATATGAAGGGCAGGGTTGGATGGGTGCTGACCCTGACAGTTCAGTAGGTGATATAAGGTGTGTACACCAGGTTCAGTAGGTGATGTGGATTATGTACACCAGGTTCAGTAGGTGATGTGGATTATGTACTCCGCATTCAGTAGGTGACGTTGGGCATGCACACCTTGTTCAGGAAGGGATTTGGGGAATGTAGGCCGTATTCAGTTGGTGATGAGGCACTGTGTTCAGTAGGTGCACACCAAATTTAACAGGTGATGTGGTATGTCTTCCATTCTCTGTCACTTTGTAATATCACTCTTCTTTTATTGTTCTCCTAGCAGGAAGTGCATCACCCTTTTATTTATTGTTGTGTCTGACTCATGTCATCGTTTCTGACGGATCTTCGGAAATCTGTTAGCTACAGAGCAGTTTTTCCCTGTTCTTGTCTCTCTGGTTTAAAATAACCTTGGTATGATGCCATCATGTTAAATCCTTAAAGAAAATCCCCAGACACAGAGATTTTATTCAAGCATGTTTTATTCAGCATTTATAAGACACACCCTTCTTTTGCTAAGGACATATTGCCTTCTGAACGCACCCGGCGAGCTGTCTGTGTGCTGCCCTGCGGCTGTGTATATATTGCATGTCATCTGAAACCTGGACAATAATCCCAGCAGTGACATGAAAGCGTATGCGGTTTCCGGGTGTGTAAGGAGATTAATGGAGTTTGTGAAAATGGGCATGCATCTGCTCCTCTCTGAAAGCTGGTTCAGGAATCCAGAAGCACAAATTATGCGAGTGTCTGTGAAGCATGGGGTTGCCTGAAGTTGGCTTGAATCACATTGCTGGGTATATTGCATGTCCTTCAAACAGAAGTTGAAACACTCTGTGTGGAGTTTGCATGCTCTCTGTGTTTGCTTTTAGCATGTGACTGTGTGTATCAGAGTGTTTGCATCCTCTGATGTACAGAGGTCCCATCCAGGGCATCCCCTGTTCTCTGCCTTTACTGAAACCTGAGGCTCACCGCAGCCCTGTGTTATGTCCCTATTTAAAGTCGTGATTTAGCTTTTCCACAGTTATATCGTATAATTTGGGGGAGACACGATAACACCAGGGTGAACTTTAGGAGAGG